>JAQIWZ010000585.1:0-17687 GCA_034697245.1 Malaconothrus monodactylus | reverse complement strand
GTTTTATTCCAAAGAGTTTTGAAAATTTATCAGTGAATACAAAAATAAAAGCAATAATTATTTTTGACAATGACTTTAATAATTAAAATGAGGGCTTATCAAACTAGATTTTACGGAGGACTGGTTCTCCTTCGAAGAGGTTTAGGTGTTCCGCGCGTTAAGTGACAAAATCTAAGTAAAGTGCTCCAAGGGTTCATTTGCTCCTTAAGTGGATAAGTTTGAGGAGACCGCATTTGAATCAATGTTTTTATCCAATAAATGCAACAACAAAAAACTTTTAGAAAATTGAACAAAAATATTATTATAAATTGAACATTCGTTTATTTTAATTTATTAATTTTTATTATTTTGTATCTCATTATTAATTTATTATTGAGTTAAAGACTAATTTATTTGTCAATATAGTTCCTCGTTATGACAAATACGATTCTAATAGTCACGGAACTCGATGTGCCGGTGAAATAGCAATGGTTGGACAAAATAAGAAATGTGGAGTTGGAATCGCATATAATGCCAAAATTGGAGGTCATTCAATAGAATTTCACAATTTTCATATTTTAATGGGTTCCCAATCAGTCAATTTTTGAAAATGAAAAAAGATATTTTCAATTTTTTAGTTTTAAAGTTAATTTCTCCTAAAGAATTGTATATAAATTAAAAGCTAAAATAAGTAGATTTTACTTCAACTAATGAAGTGATCGTTGCAGGTATTCGTTGTTTAGATGGCGAAGTTTCGGATGCTAGCGAAGCCTTGTCTTTAGGTTTTAATACTAATCACATCGATATTTATAGTTCAAGTTGGGGTCCAAATGATGGTAAGCATCAAATCATATTTTCAAAAATTGATTCATTTCTTGAATATTATTATTTACTTTTAACGCTGGCTATGAAAAAACAGACGGAATGACAGTCGATGGACCCAAACGCTTGGCCAGTGAAGCTCTACTCAAAGGAGTTACTTATGGTCGAAAAGGGAAGGGTTGTATATATGTTTGGGCGTCTGGAAATGGAGGAGTTAAAGGAGACAATTGTAATTGTGATGGATACGCAAGTTCTATATACACATTATCGATAGGCAGCGCCAGTCAATCGGGACATTTTCCGTGGTATGGAGAGAAATGTGCCTCAACGATGGCCGTCACTTATTCTAGTGGTGCCTATACTGACCAAAAGATAGCAACTATTGATTTGCACAATAAGTGTACAATTGATCATTCGGGAACTTCTGCAGCCGCGCCACTCGCAGCAGGAATACTAGCTCTTGCTTTGGAAGCGAAGTATGTTATCTATATTATAATATTCAATACCTGTCTTTTTGATCTATTAGTTAAAGAGATATCATAGCTATCATTTCGATATCTCTTTATTTTGTTTGTTATCAATTTTAATTTTTCAATATATCAGTATTGTTGGTCTAGTGGTCAAAGTGGTTGACTAACTTAAGTTAAGAACCTCAGGCTTTGGGTTCCAATCTCGGAGGGCGTAAAACATTTTCCAAAACTTATTTTATGAAAAACGTTTGAAAAACAGTCAAAAATAAATTTAAAAATAAGATAAAATTATTAAGCGTTGAAAAGGCCCACAAAAACACTTACGACTTACAGTATAAGACTTACGATCGTTAGCAAATCTAAGCATTAACATTAACATCATTTTCAGTTTGTAAGGGATAAGGAATAGAGATTAATATTTCCTCTCATACTTACTTTAATAGAATTTGTTTGTGATTTATGACTGAAAAAGCAAACAAATCAAATGGGATTAAACATGATTGAAGATTGACTTAAATAAATGGCTTATATTAATCACATAAATTATTGCTATCATTAACAAAGCAATTTCTAATGGCTTCATCTTTAAACATATTTTCACAATTAATCCTTTTGTTTATCCCAAATAATTGTTAGATTATTCTCTGCTATCGAAAAGCGTGTTCTTCAAATAATTATATCGTTGAGAAAATAAATTTTTTGATTGATTTCCAAATGTAAATTTGATATCCTTATGGATGGATTCTAATGTCTTGACACTAGAATTCAAACTGTCTTAACTCGTAGTTTCAATTATAGTTTAATTTTAATATCTGATTCATTTTAATAACTTTGAGTTGATATTAATTTCAGTCCAAACATAACCTGGAGAGATATGCAACATTTGGTAAGATTCATTTGGCTCATCAATCAATTGAGTCTTAATTTGCTTGTCTTCATTCAATAGGTCGCATGCACTGCAGAATTTAGTCCATTGATAGAGAATAAAAGTAAGTTCAATTTTTAGTTATTTTGATGATTTTTTAAATAATCATAAATCTAATAAAAGTATTAAAATTCTAAAATCTTTTAAATAATTTTTTCCCATAAAATTGGCCATAAAATGAGATTATTCTATAAAATCCTGATGAAATATCAAACTCTGTCAAAATAAAGTATAGAATGCGCTTTTGTTTATAGGTTGGAAGCGAAATGCCGCCGGATTTATGTATAACAGCAGATTCGGGTTCGGGCTTATGAAAGCAAATACTTTAGTGATGGCTTCATTAAAATGGATTACTGTTCCGCAAAAGTTTATTTGCTATCTTAGAGCCAAATCAAGGTATGAATTATTTATCTAAAATTATTAGCATCTGATTTTTGAAAATTATTGGTTCATCAAATAACTAGCAATATATAAATAAAAATTGCTTTCAAATTGAAAGTTATTTATACTCAATACGAATTAGTTAAGGAACTGTTTTATGTCATATTATTTATTTATCATTTAATCAATTAATAACAATATTCTGAGTGATGTTCAGTATAAATATCAAAAGATTATTAATGAAATCCTCGTTCTTATAATAATCTCTTACTTTTAGTAATTTTAATTTGGAATTAATTATATCAAAACTATATTTAAAGCTATTGATAGCTTACAAATTAATACCTTAATTATGAAAATCAAAGCTTTCTGTTCACTGAATAATTCAATTTAAATTATAGTTTACCCAAAAATTTGGCCTCAGGTGAAGAAATTCAAATAAATTTTATTAATGACGGGCATTACTGTGGCATCAATTTCTTAGAACACGTTCAGCTAAATATCGATATGGAATACACAAGAAGAGGAAACTTAGAAATAATTTTAATTTCTGCAAAAGGTTTTATTTATTCATTTATTTTTTAAATTTTCTTATTGTTTGATTTATTCAAAACTAATAAAATAGGATCCGTTACAATGCTTTTGTCGTTACGACCAAAAGATTCTTCAGTATTGGGCTTTCGGAGATGGAACTTGACTTCTGTCCACTTATGGGGTGAAAATCCAAGAGGGCAGTGGAGGCTTGTCATCAGAGATTCAGTGAATATTTAAAATATGTTTTAAACATCAAATTTAGTCATAGCCTTAATTTCGTAATTTTGATTTTAGAAGAAAAGTGGACACAGAGGAAAACTCAAGAATGCCACTCTTATACTTCATGGCACGCAACAGCCACCCGGTTGTCTAAGACATGGCCCACGAACATATGAAGACGAAGATTTAGTTACTAAAACAGTTGATAATATACCGGTATTTTTTATTATTTATAACATCATTTCTTGACTTCATAACTATTTGATACATAGTTCCTATTTTTGGTATACTTAGGAATATCTGGAGGATAACTACAATCAGAATAATATGCCCAACAAATTAAATGCTCTGAAGAGTCCCTCACAAATTGATTGGATTAATGATTTCATTGGAATTCCTCTCTGAGATCAAGAACTTTCTCACTATAACTTAATTAATGAATTGATTTATTTTTTGAATAAATTCTTTCAATTTTTATTCAAAACTTAAATTATTGCAATTATCCAATAAATTGCCGTTTTTTATAAACAAATTGAAAATATATTGTTAAAAAAGTGGATTTTTTTAAATATCACAATAAGAATAAATAAAAATCTTACATTTTTTTCTAAAATTATTCTAATCATATCATTAAAGGTATCATTAAATTGAAAATATTGAATGGTTTTATGAATACAGAACTCTATAAAACAAATGTTAATTTATAATTAGCTGCACTTTACAACTGAAGTCGTTGAATAAAACGAACTAAAAAAATCAAAACAGAGCACACATTTTGATGAGTTCAATTAATGAGAGTTGTTTGACAAATGATTCATTAAAAGTACTATATTTTGATAAATACTTATATAAATCTCATAAATCTTCTTCACTGGCGTCGTCATTATGATGATATGTATTGCGTTTGTTTTTCATGTGATTAGCGCTCAAAACAATAGAGTTTTGAGCGCTTAGCGGTAATCCATCATATATGGCATCTCTACGAGAAGAAGGTGTCCAACAACACAATATATGCGGATTTTTATCAGTGAGTATATAAATAACTAAAGTTAGAATCACAAAACACAAACATAGGAACACAACCGCTACTGCTGTATACCATTTCTCTAATGATATAACTTCTTGAACAAGTTCTTTTGCAAAACAGTGACCATTTCGATGAAGTTTTGCGTCTGAGAAACATTCACTGCATTCATTGTCATTAGAGCCGAAACAATGCTTACATGAATAATGGCAACGATTACATATTCCAGAAGTAGTAGTTTGTTCTTCACTTCTTGTACTCTTTTCTCCAATAAAATATCCTTCAGGACAGGATCTGATGCAAACGTCATTCAAAAGTAAAAAGCCAGGCATGCAGTCTATAGAATGAACCAAATTAGCTCATTATCACAATTTCAATTTATTTTTGGTTTCAATAAATTAATTAAAGATAGATTACTTTGAAATAAATAGAGCGCAAACAAGTCTAACAAGAATTGAAGTGTAAGAATTGAAAATTAGCAAATTTGATAGCAGTCAACGATTCGTGAGAATAAACCAAATTAAGTGAAAAACATTAATGTTTTCCTAAAAACAACGTATTTTTAAATCTTCGTACTTATTATTCGCAAAAAGTTATTTTTAAATCAAATTTAGACAATTTTCTTCAATTATAGCTTTATTTTTCTATAAAAATTCAATTCATTTATCGTGAAATTTAACAATCAATTTATTACTAGCGATAAATTTCAGAATATTTTTCTTTAATTTTATTTAAATTAATCAATTAATTAGAATTTTAAATTATTTTAATTTGAAAATTAAACTTTTGAGAAGTTAATTGACTTAAATTCAAAATGCTATAAATTATTTACAAAAAACTCAATGAAATAATAAAATTACTGGATTTCAAAAGTTGTCTTGAGATTAGTATTGAGCAAAAATTGTAATGACTTTACATTCAGCTATGATTTTGATTTTGAAAATAATTTTAACAAATGAGTGGGGAATAAAATCTTTGAAAATTGGTTAAAATTATTTAGAAAATTAAATTAAATTGATTGAAATATGTTTGATTGTACGAGACATACGTCGTTTTTAGGCGAACGTCAATTGCATGAAACTTACCAAAAGAAGATCTTAAAAAACCCAAAGCCCAAAATTAACTTAAAAGAAAAGTGAGACTTTTTAAAGTTCATGTGTATTTATGTGTCAAACAACTATCAATTATACCCCAAAATTTTTTTGAGACAAATAATTTGAATATAAATTATGAGATGATATTATCTAATGATGGCACAATTATTTACACAATATATTCAACAACAGAAATGGAATTTACACGAGAAATTGTCATTAGTGGCCATAATTAAAGTCATCTTTTCATTTAATGAAGAGTATAAATACTGTATTTATAATTATTTTCTATCAGTTTATTATACAGTTATGAACTGAATGACACGCACTCAATGGTCCCAAAACTTGCGGCAAGCGATTCATTAGGCATGAGATGATAAGTGTCTATAAGTTTTTGTGGCCCTAATACTGATAGCTTCTTGAATTTGATCCTCAATATTGCGTTTTTTGCCATAAAAGACAAAATCCATATATATAGAGAGAAGTGGAAGAATAAGTTTGAAGTAGTGAAGGGTTTAATATTAGTTAAATATTAAGAGTTCCGAAGAATAGCTTTCACCGCAAAGGCACAGATGAACCAACCTATAAATTTTTTGGTCTTTATATTTTGAAAGAACCGGATATATATATGTGGACTACAGATTAATCCACTATTCACTAACCTATACAACGCCTTAAAATTTTGTCATATAAGGCACAGCCGCCGTTGACTGCTCCTTCGGCTATATTGTCCTGACTACGAGTGCCGTGAACTAGAATAGACCAACCTATCAATTAATTTATTGCACAATTATTAACTCAATTATGTAGTAATAATAATAATAATAATAATAATTAAGTCAAATTAATTATACAAACCCTGATGTAACATATTTTTGCTGTGACTGTCTGAAAGGGGAATTTCTTCCGATTCTTCACTATCATCGATATTGTTGTGCTGAATATTAAAGACTGGAGGTTTTGTAACGCTTTGTGCCAAAATAAGTCGAACAGACGAGTCCTGGGTTGGCGTTGATGTGGACAAAGGCACAGATGGTTTATCGCTCTTTGTGTTTGTTGTCGGCGACGATACTTTCGATTTTGATTGTCTTCTGTCAGGGTTTACAGAAGTGCCATAAAGAATAAGAGTCCACTCTTTGAGGAAAGCCCGACCTATAAACAAAACGAAACAATATTGATGAAAAATAAATAAAAACATAAATAATAATTGAATTGTTAGAAACAAAATTAAATCTATTCCTAAAAAAGGCGTACCAAAAATGCTATGCGGAAGACCACTAGAGACTAGATTAGTAAGAAAAAAGATGATGTTATTTGGATTTTAATTATCAATAGGTGTTATTTGATGATAAAAATGGAGAAAAACCTACTGTAATAACGGCCTTCATTATGAATTTCTAGTCTCCACTCGCCGTTTGGATTTTCTCCCCAGGAATGGACTGTCATGAATGGCCAGTTCTGGAATCCAGACCTTGAATTATCCATTGGTCGTTGAGCTAATAGTGTTGATCTCGTTCCTGATGGCGATGTTAAGTATACATGAATATCACCTCTTCGAGTGGCAGTTAATGTAACTTTTGCCTGAACGTGCTCTAAGTATCGCACATTATCACATGAAACCTTTCAAAATATATTAACAAATTTCAACTTCTATTACCATCGCATTCATGAAAATGAAATATAAAGAAAAACTAACCTTAAGAGACATTTCTATATAAGACTTTGCGGGTACGAGTCTATGAATTGAGAAAATCAAATCAGTTATAGAAATTCTATAACTAAAACATGTATTAAATTACTTATCGATTGGTTGACTCCGGACTTCGCAAAGTTTTTGCGACGGACAAGTGACCCATTCTTTGGCCAAATCTACCATTGCATTGGCATCTAGTAATCCATAACCGAAAGAATGGCTAACATTTCTTCCGACACCATTAGTTTTCCAATCTCTTGCGTGAAGATTTGCAGGCCTTGCAGTCGCAACAACAATATGCTGCATATCTCTCCACGTAAGCTTTGGACTAAAATAATAAATTAATTGTGGGTTAAAAATATTCTTACATTTTTTCAATTAAAGTGACAATTATGAAATTGAATTCTAATGCATTGATGTGTGCACACAGTAATTGCTCTCATATAGAGATTAAGTTAAGGGTAAAACTTGAAATTGAAAAGAAGACTAAAAGATATATGGAGTTAAGTCAAGTGTGAAATAACTAACAAGTAAGAGAACGAATAATGGATTTTTTAATAGTAAAAATAGAAACGTTTAAACGGAGAGCTCACGCTCTAAGCAAAATTGTACTAAAACAACGATATAATTGCTATGAAAATTACTACTTTGATAAGTTTATTATAGCATATTTATAAAATAAACACGGAGTTTACCGAATTTATAATAATCAATTTGAATTACAAATTATCTATTAAGTTTAATATCCATTTCAAAGATTAGCAAATTTCCAAGTTTTAAGAACTTTAGCCTTATTTGGAATTATTATTAGAAAAATGAAGGAAATGTTACAACTAATTGAAATGAAAAAAACAAAAAATTAATTAGAAATGATTAATTAAATTATCTTTTCCTTTGTTCCCATTGAATTTAATACCACAATAAACGATATTATTGTATAATAAATTTATATCATTCTGGGCGCAGAATTGTAATTGAAAGAAAGGAAATAATATTATAGAGATCTATAAAGCCAGTACTCAAAGTCAGATAAAATTCAATTTTTATTTATTTTATATGTTATAACTTAAGCTCGAGTTTTTCAACAAATTTAATCGAATAAAACTGTTTCGACTTTTCTAAACTTATAGCTTTTAAGGGAATGTTTGAAATTAGAAAATTTTTTTATTGTGAAACAGTGTAATCGCCTAAAAGAGGAAATGCTTTTGGAAGAAAAACATTTTGCTTGGAAGTATTATTTGAATTGAACGTAATCTCAAATGTAATAAATTCAGAAAATAACTACATAACTACTTAACTCGTACAGGATTTTATAGTTATAAATTTGAATTAATCCGAAAATAGTTCAACTATCAAAAAGTAAAAACAGACTTACTTTGCTTGGAGTGCGAGAGCACAGATTCCTAAAAATAAAACAAATTGTAAATCAAATTAGTAAAATTAAAAAGAAGAAAAGATTGATAATGATAAAAAATATGAAAGATATAAATACCTGCTGCCAATGGCGCTGAGGCAGAGGTTCCGGTATGACTTGAGGTACAGCCGTGATGCAGATCTGTAGTAACGATTTGTCGTTCACCAAAAGATCCACTGCTATAAGTGGTGGCAAGAGTTGAAGAACAGGCCTCACTATACCACGGAACTAAACCATTCTCTGTGGCACTACTTATGGAAAGAGTCCAAATAGAATTCGTATATCCATCACAATTACAATTGTCATGTTCTCGGCCGCCATTGCCTGACGCCCACACAAATATAGAGCCCAAACCATTACGGCCTTTAGTCACTCCATCGATGAAGGCTCGAGTGGCCAACTCTCCGGGTCCGTCAACAGTCTTTCCGTCATCGTCCGGACCCCACGAAGCACTATAAATATCTATGTGTTGAGGATTTAAACTCAATGAACGCGCTTCGACCGCATCGGTCACATCGCCGTCGAGCATTCGAACACCACCTACTTTTGCATTATATGCAACACCAACAGCACAAATGTCATTATTGGCAGTAGCGGCCACTTCTCCGGCACATCGAGTCCCGTGTCTGTTGGAGTCAATCATATCATAGCGAGGCATTGGGTCGTCGTCGTGATTGTTCACATCAAAACTGGCCAATGGATCGTAATTAGAAACCAAGTCTGGATGATCTTTCTCTAGTCCATCATCAAGAATAGTGACAACCGCTCCATAGCCTGTAATGTTTTTAGCCCATGCCATCTGCACATTCATATCTAACCCTTGACCACGATTTAAGTACCACATCATTGGCCATCTCTGGTCATCAAATTGGGCGCGTTTTGCATTTGAATTTGATCGAGTATTTGAAGATAATCTTAAAAAGTCTCGTTTAGACCTTCGTTTAAGTAGTTGTTGTGATAATGAGCTAACCTTTTGGGCAAAATTAATATATATTAATATTGATCATAAAATATTAAATTTTGTTTAAGCTAACATTTGGTTCATTTTCTAGTGAGGTTTTATGTGAATTGTCAACGGATTCATAAGAGCGCTTCGCTATCTTATGATGTTGTAAATGATAATAGTTTCCAAAAATCTGTAATAGAAAAAAAAGAGAAGATATATTTTTAATGCAATTTACATTCGCTAATAACACAAATCTTCTATGCAAATGACTTTCGTTTAATTAAGATAGCGATAAGTGACTCTAATGTAATCTATATAAAAATGTTGCGCTATTTTTATCAATAATATATTTTGCAATTTAGTCTAAATATAAAAAGAGGCTTTCATTGACGATTTTCAATATAATTTAAATAAATTATAGCATTTCTTTGCACTTTTCATGAAAAATGAAAATCTATCTTTAAAAAGAGCTCAATTTTCCAAATTTCAGTCACAAAAGTGAATCTTTTGTATCTATTATAAGGGGAAAAATCAAATTATTTTTCACTTTTGTAAGCATATACTGAATTGCTCTTTAACTTAAAACAATATAAATAATGTTGATTTAAATTCAATTTTTTTTTCTATATTGGGAAACAAAACAAATTCGTGAGTTATGACAAATTCAAAACTTATTTAATTTTTAAAAGAAATGAAAAATTCAAAAGTGATTTGAAGCTGAAGATAATCCTCTAATATTTAATTTTGTGATCAGATTGTTTTGTAATTGAATTAAAATTTTAGCATTAAATAGTTTTGGTATTCGAAACTGTCTTAAAATTTAATCTTCTATTTTAATTTTCCTTAAATTTAATGAACTTATAATCACATTCATTATCTTTATTACAAATCTTATCTTAATTTTTGACTCAAAATACCGATAGGAATAATATAACTTTTTATTACCGTTGAAGAATAAATGCATTTAATATTTTCAATCTTTCGAATGTATTAATTAGTGGATCTGATAAGTCTTCACTTAACTTTATAAAAGCATTCAATTTAATATTTATTCAGAACTCAACTCCATTTTTTTCTTCATTTGATTTAAGATGATTTCATTGAAGAAGATGTCGAAAAAAATCAAATAAAAAAAATGCTATTCATAAAAAAAAAAATTTTTTTTTTGAACAAATGCGCTGAATTTTAAATAAAAGTAAGATATGTTCAACGGTTTCATGAGATATGAACATAAATAAGCATAGAATGAAAACAAAAGAAATCTTACTCAAATAGTTATTGAAATTCAAATCTCAAAGTCTATTGAGAGGATAACATTTTCAAGTGAACTTCTCTTTTAGTTTGAACGAAAAAAAGTTAAAAAATCGATTTCAAAAATGTTTTTCTGTGTTCTCAATAAATGAAACCAGAATTTATTATTCATTGAATTGAAGTGCAAGCATAGCATTCGTCCCAAGTGAAGATAAATTGAACGCTAACGACTCTAATAAATCTAAATTTGTGACTAAACTAAACGTGAATTCGATTAGATGTTAGCTACAGATACTTTGCAGTTACAGCAAACGAATCAATTTATTTTTAACACTTGTAACAAATTTATATATTATTCCAACAAATAAAAAGATATAATCAAATGTTGAAATGAGTCAATAAATTACAACAGTTTAAAAGAAATTTAAGTTTTAAAAATGATCGTAAATTAGTTAAACTAAGTCATTAAAAACTTTGCCAATAATTTTTCAAAAGCTAAAAGTTTGAAACTTATGTAAGTTTAAGTTCATTAACTCAAACCTTTTTTTCTTTATTTTGTACCGAATTCAAGAAATATACAATACATGTATTCCGAAACTCAAAATTTTAGAATTAAAACGCCTTAAACTTGATCTGATTTGTGTAAGAATAAAAGTTTTGCATACAATGGGTAAATAACTTGTTCATATCCTAATACAGTACTTAAAATTTACTCTAATTTCGCACTGTATTAGGACACGAACAAGTTATTAATTTAAGTACTAAGAATAGCAATTAAACCATTTTGCATAATATAATTCAATTCTATGAATGATTGAGTTCAAGGATAGGAAGTTCACAAAAAACTAAAGAAAAGAATAGAAAAGAAAAGATATTCCCACAGAGTATACCATTAATCTAATAGGTTTTTGAAAAATTATGTCTTAAATATCATAGTTTTATATTTAGGATTGAGATAAGAGAATATTTGTATAATTGAGATTTTAATGTGTAAAATTGTGAGAAAAAACATCATTATAGAAATAATGATCGTTAGTTCTTAACACATACTGTACTGATTCGAACTGAGACTAAAGATGAATTAAGAACGTTAAACATTTTGAGTTCTTATTAACTTAATGAGACCATTTAGATTGAAATAAATGTATTAATTTTCAATATATAAGTATTAAATAAAAATGAAATTTGGAAGATTGACAAATATTATGTCATATCAATTGTAAGCTTGGCCTCGACACTGTGTCTTCTATTAGTTGAGGAAATTATTGAAAGGATTCGGATCACAAAAATAAAAACTAAATCAGGTTAAGCAAAGTATAGATTTATAGGTTTATGATTGCACAAAAAAAATACTTTTTTTATTTGATTCAATTAAGCGATTCAAACCTAAACCTAACGATATTGAGAAACGGGCGGAGGATTTTTCAAAATTCATATTTATTAGATTTCTGCTATAGATTTTTGAAGACGAACTCATTTTTTTTGTTAAATAACTAATTGAAAGAATTTCAAACGTTAAGTTTTACAATAAACTGGAACCAAATTTAAATATTTATCTTCACATTTCGTAAGATCTTTTTAAATTTAGTTCAAATAAAACAGAAAATACTTCAAATATTGTTCAGCATATTATAAATGAAGTCAATTGATTAAATACATGTTAACTTTTATTGAATATAACCTCTAAGATATGTGACTTATTTTAATTTAGAGTCCTTTCTAGAGTTTTCAAAACTTAATTTTTTGCCAAATATTAAATAACAATAAATTTTCAATTGTTAATAAATTATCGATTGATCCTTATTTTCAATAAACTCTGGACTAAAGGCTATGTAAATGAGTACAGAATGGGAATTTAATTTTAAAGTGAAATTCTAATTAAAATACTGATTAACACTTCATTAAAAGATTTCAACGAATTTTATTATATTTTTATTAGCAATAAAAAAAGTGACACAAATCAAACTTCTGTTTCGATAAGTACGAACTTTTTATTACAAAAAAAAATTTGAAATTAAATGTTAGATGCGCTTAGAATTAGAGGAAAATCAAATGTTCTAATGGTCTGATTTGAGAATTTTGAATGATTACAAAATAGATCAAAAAGACGAACAAAGTTATTACTTGTCCGCGAATTGGGAAATATTAAGTTAAGTGCAATTGATAGCACAAAACGCAAACAAATAATCGATCGATCGGTCAAATAAACAAATATTTATTCTTTCTTTTACTGGCAATAACTTATTTCGGAATAAAAATACATTACTGTTGGGTTTATTTTGCGAGTCAGCAATAGAGCGATCGATTCTTTACTTAACAGATAACTTGTACAGTAGTTGAAAGATTTTTCTTACAACTCATAAAAAAGACAGGAAACGACTCACACACGGAATAACAAAAAGTGTTCCCCAGCGCTCACCATTTGTTGTTGCCTTTATTTACTACTATATGTTCACTTAGAGTTTCCTCAAATGATTCAACAGAATTGAATTCGATATATTTAATACTTTGATGACCTTTTGGATCTACTAATGGTCGAATGAACTCTACTTTAATAATCAACCAAATACATTAAAACTTTTAAAAGTTCAAATGTCGTCATAAACAAGACGATCGTTGATCAGAAATACAATAAAAACGAATAAAACTTTTTTTTCAACAATTAATAAAAGAAAATGAAATAACAATTAGTTCTATCATAAGAAAGAATTTTTTTTTACAAAAGAACTGATAACACAATTTTGATGGTAGAACAATACCGGAACCGTCAGTATATCATCTTTCGTGAAACTTTTTTTTATTGTTGTTTTTTTGTATTACTTTGTT
Source organism: Malaconothrus monodactylus (assembly GCA_034697245.1). Taxonomy (NCBI): domain Eukaryota; kingdom Metazoa; phylum Arthropoda; class Arachnida; order Sarcoptiformes; family Malaconothridae; genus Malaconothrus; species Malaconothrus monodactylus. Next base: position 4,109 of record JAQIWZ010000585.1, on the reverse strand, counting down.
TATAAAATCATACAAAGAAGTGTTGAATATAAGTTAATAATTGTTAAGTTAATGACTCGTCCTATTGTTCAATTAAATTGAAATCTAAGCAAAACACGGGTGACTGTCTTTTTTCTAAGACAAGCTCTCATGCATTTCATGTTTATTTTGCACCTCAGTTAACATGAATACCAATACCATTCATTCGAAATAAATAACACAAACTTGAGAAGTGATAAAAACTTACAAATACCTAAAACAACATTCAGGTCTTATAGTGTGGGAATATTTTGCATGTTTTTATGTTCCCACTCAAGTCAAATGGTTATTAATAATTATTTTAATTCCTAACAAATTCTAAAAAAGGCTTAAAATACCGGATTCTATAATAGTTTGATTCCAAATTCAGATATATTAATCAGATTAAGAGATTTATGTACACAAATCAAATCATTCATATTCATGATTAAGATATTATAACTTTAATTTAGAAATGTTTTAGTTTTACGAGAATTTTGTGCCCTTGAAATATAAAGGTCTAATATTTCAGTTTAGATTGACGTCTATTGAAAGTAAAATCAACTCAACTGTAAAGATAACAAAGAAAATTAATGCGATTCGATATGAATTTAATTTGAAACTTGAAAGTATGGCTTATATTAATTTTAATTATAGAGAGATCTCAATATAACCAGAACTAAACATTGCATGCATTTGAAACCGAATAAAAATTGATTTTATGCATATTTGAAATCAATTGATTGACTTGTGTTGTATTTTTAGTGACTATCTTCGAGTCATATCAATATGTGTTTGGAGGAAAAGAGTGCAAATTTAAAAATTTTTGTAGAAATTAGTTCGAAATACATTTTTATTTTAATTCATTGCATCATTTGTGATAAATTCGTAAAAAAAATTTTAATTTCTTTCTTTTTTCTAAGCAATAGTTGCAAAACCGGTTTATTGAACATATTTTTTTTAAACAAGATTTAAACAGTATTACACTATTTGGTTAGTCTAAAAAATATTGCTCTTCACCAAAACCAAAGGTGAGCTCCTCAAATGTTATTCACTATGAGCTCAAATATTTTTCAAAAGAAATGATTGCACTTCAAATGTTAAATTTTCAAAATTATAAAGAATTTTTTAAAAAAACTTTCCAAAAAACAAAGAAACGCATTTCGCGATAATATACAAACGCATCATAAAAAGCGATTTTAAATTTTAAAAAAGCATTAAAATAAAAATTATTTGAAAGCTAATATTGCAACAGAATTTTTCATTTCGGTATCGGACAAACACAATCTTAATTATAAATAGAATCTTGAATTACATATTTTTGAAAAACAAACAATTATAACAGCTATCCAAATTCACATGAGCGAAGATTATAAGGAACATTTCTACTGGAAATCGTGTGCAATAGTATGAAAAAATGAAATAACGTTGAGCATAAAGATGACATTTTAACAATAATACAAGACTCAAAATATGATATAATAGAAATGGCACAACATATCTCATGAATTATATTATAGCACAACAAAGAAATGCAATTTTTCGACTATCATATAAAGCGTCAAACTTTTCACAGAATCTCAGTCGAGATTTTTCTCTAAAAAGATTCTATAATTCAAATTTATTATCTTTCAGTTCAATATTCATGAAAAGAATGATCGTTGAGAAAGAAATGTATAAATTATTTTATTTTTAGGATGAAATCCCAAAAAATGCATTAAAAATTAAGTTGAAGTTCGAAACGTTTTCAACTTATTTTAAAGACTTTAGTTGTATTATAGATGAAGTGGTGCTGTAATGAACAGTTCAATGATTTTTTGATTTAATGAGTCAAGCGTTAAAATTATACAAATTAGTGATTAAATGCTAATTTTGAAATTTCTCTCATCAAAAGCTTATAATCAAATCCAAATAATTAGACCACATCTCTAAACACGAACTAATAATTTGGTTAAAAAACAACTATTCATTATAGTTTAAATTATAAAGTCTTAACGCATAAAATTATCAGATCGAGAAAAATGAAAACCATTCACATTTGAATGCGAAATCATAATAAAAAAATTTCAATAAATTTTCATTCATTTTCATTCACATGTAATGTTTGAATACTTTGATATTGACACAAGCCTTCAAAATAGTTAACCTAAAAAACTATAGCTAAGGATGAAGTGCAAAAAATTAGAACTTTGTTATTGAGTTTGAATATAGATTTTGATTTATTTATTTAATTTAAAGTCAAAAATAATATGAAAATTTTGTTTTTTGAGTTCCACGAAAAATGAATCATTTTATTCTTTATTTTCTCCTTCGCTAAAGGACTGGTAATTAGTTTAAAAAAAAGTTTCACAGACATTATCTCAAAAAACTTGATATATTTAGTATAAATAATAAGAGTTGACAACAGTATTAACTGTATTTTTTATTAGTTGGTGTCCTTTGGTTTCAAACGCAAACCTTATTTTTTAGTGAAATTCATTTAAACATAAGAATAATGTTCTTTCAATGATTAAAGGATAAAATATAAACTAAAGTCAGTCTAACATAGTTTCAAAATCTTCTTAGAGCTAATTCTTTTAATTAAAAGCTTGTTTACAAAAATAATTTAGTACAAGAGCACAAAATTAAATCGATTACAAAATTAGTGCTTTAATCGATCGATTTGAGAAAAGTTTAAACCAAAGAGAAAACTGAAACAGAAATGCGATTTTTCTCAATAAGATTAATTAATGATTCGACTAATAATAGGGTTGAATGAGGAAATCGTTTTAGATTGTATTCTAACGATTCCTAACAATACATTATTGTTCAATTTATAATTATGTAATTAATCTCTTATTATACCAACTCTTAAGTATTATTTTTCAAGTGTTAAGTGTCTTATGTTTCAATATTTATTGAACAAGGATTAAAATTACTGCTCAATTATTTTAAAACTTATTTAAAACTTGAATCCTTTAGAGATTTAATTAACCTAGAATACATATGAGAGAAAGAATAATAAAATCCATATTCAATCAGATAATTAAGCGCTTGCTTTAGAAAATGCGTATAAACATTGGTTTAATTAAACCAATGAATAATAATTATATTATGACATTTCTAAACAACTATTTAATAGGTTTACAAATATTTGAGCACTCATTTCATTGGTTTATTTATTTTCAAAACTTATTAAATTTGTTTGAAGTTTGTGTTATCAAAAAATTAATTTATATATTATATATTTATTATCTGTTTAGTCAATAATTAGTCATTTAGATAAAAGATTTGATGTATTTTGTTATCGATTAATTGGAAATTTGAAAAAATAATAATTTATTAGTGATAGAAGTGAAGACATTAATAGAAGAACTAATTCTTAAACAGATTTTAAAACAGATTTTTAAACTGATTCTAAAACTGATTCTAAAATTAATTCTTAAACTGATTCTTAAACAGATTTAAATTAATGGAAAGCGTGATGACTTACATGTCCCAAAAAAATGAATCCATGCTTAAGAGCTAACTGTTTGACAGAATTGATTCCTCCCTCAGCTTCGATTACGAACTGATTGGTAAAGACTTCTTCTTGAGAATTGACTGATATAATAATTATCGATAATATAATTATTAATTTAGTCATAAATAAAGACAAATTGAAGTCATATCTAATGGTTGTGTTGATTGAGTCCATCGATTGCATCGTAAGCGTAAACAACAATTAGAGACACAATAATTTGCTTTAAAATCAAAACTTATTTGTTTTGATATCATTAGAACTGATCTTTCGATACAATACTATATTTATTACCAATTATTGAATAATTATATCACTTTATAAAATAAATGATTCTATTATATTAAATACTCATATAAAAGCAATACTATAATTACTATAGCGTTAAGTAATACTAATTTATTAGAACTAAATATTAATTTATTAGAACTAATCAAAAATCGATATCACTTATTATTTGGATTAATAGTGAATTCGCACTCATATTTATATTTGTAATTTTTGAATACGAATTCATCCTTATATCTCTTCTCATATCTTACTTATAACTGCTTTAATAACAATCAAAGGGAAAGCTCTCAGCACTGGTTCTATTATGTACGCCAGTCAGGGC
>JAQIWZ010000584.1:0-17691 GCA_034697245.1 Malaconothrus monodactylus | reverse complement strand
ACGAGGTATTCGTCGCGACAAATAGCGCACGGATTCGATGTTTTGACAAATCCTTCTTCGACGCAATTACGTCTTTGTCTGGCGGGTGAAAACTGTCCCCTGAAATTACGTCGAAATAACTGCCAAACCATATAATGAGCGTATGTTTCGCGATAAGCTTTCATTCATATCAATAGCAATACATTAGATCTGATTATAATTAAAATGAAGTGTTCAATACCTTTACTATCCATATATCTTACGCTAACTTCTGGAGCGATAGCAACCCTTCGATCTCTGTCTGGATCACGTTTTTTCGATTTTGAATATCCTTTCGGCAGAACTTCTGGTTCTTCGTTGTTATCTTTTGAGTCATTCGCCAATTCGTTGGCAATTGTTTGAGATTTCATAAAACGACTTAATATTAAACCATTGAAAACATTCAAATCATTATTAAATGTTTTGCATTCAATTAATTTGTTATTCAATACATTATTATTTACTATAATTTTATGAGTTTTCGCGCAATTAATCGCAATATTTGATAGTATTTTGATTTTATTCATGACTTTAGTTTCAAATAATTTAAAATATAATATAAACACAAACGAGAAAAATGTGTTTATTATATAAAAAGTGAAACTTTTCTAATATTAAGACACGTGTCGACACCTTTTGACTCTTTTATTAAACTCTAAATTCAAATTATTTCTCAAAAAGTTTGCGAAAAAGGTTTAGACTTTTTTCTAATTTAAATATTTTGCTAAAGAATAAATAAATTCAAAGTTCATTACAATTGAAAATAATATTAAACTTAAAATTATCGGAAAATATAGTTTTGAGAAATAGTTTTAATAGTTGTGTTTCGCGTCCAATGAATGGCACTATTTGTCAATTCTTAGCATTTAATTGAAGTAAAGCATTGGCTAAACATTAGTTTTTTAATTAAATTATTTATTAAACTAAATAATAATAAATTAAATTTTTTTAATTTAAAGACTAAAAAAAAGACTAAAAAAATAATGAAATTTTTAAAACCAAACTTTTCATTAAAATATTATCAAAAATTATTGCAAGACTTCAGAGACGCAAAGGTTTGAAATTTTATAAATTAATTGAAATTCAATTTTTAAATGCATTAAAGTTTCGCTTAATCTCAATATCAATAGAGAACTAATATTCTGATTGGCCGTTATTCGAGTTCAAGTTCTTCACGTGGAGTCATTCACAAAGATGTGTCTCAAATGCGAAATATCGGTATTTCTGCGCATATCGATAGCGGAAAGACAACACTTACGGAACGAATTCTCTTCTATTCGGGACGTATTAGTGAAATGCATGAGGTCAAGGGTAAGGACAACGTTGGGGCCAAAATGGACTCAATGGAACTCGAGAGGCAAAGAGGTATTACCATTCAGTCGGCTGCCACTTATATCACATGGAAAGGCAGCTCAATCAACATAATCGATACTCCTGGTCACGTTGACTTCACTGTCGAAGTCGAACGAGCCTTAAGGGTACTCGACGGCGCCATTCTTGTCTTGTGTGGCGTTGGAGGCGTTCAGTCGCAGACAATGACTGTCACGCGACAAATGAGGAGATATGACGTGCCTTGTATTGCATTCATCAACAAATTAGACCGAACGGCAGCCAATCACAAGAGAGTTATCGATCAAATTAGAAACAAACTTGGATTTAATGCTGCTTTTCTTAATATACCGATTGGTCTCGAATCCAATCACAAGGGAATCATTGATTTGATTAATAGAAAATCTATAATTTTTGAAGGAAAAAATGGGTAACAAATCAAATGAAACTTATTTGACTCAATCATATTTCAACTTTAATAAAACTGCAAATTATTTTTCAGAGAAATCTTAAGGGAAGAAGAAGTGCCTAAAGATATGAGCGCTGAAGTCGAAGAAAGACGACAAGAACTAATAGAATGTGTTACGAATGCTGACGAAACTTTAGGTGAAATGTTTCTTGAAGAAAAAGTTCCTAATAATGAACAGCTTATAGTAAGTCTATAACTATTAATCGAAATGAATAAACCCTCCGATTGGCGCTTATGTCATAACAGAATTAAAAATTCATTTATACTTTTGATGTATTTAGGCTGGAATTCGTAGAGCATGTCTTGAACGCAAGTTTGTTCCAGTGATGACCGGAAGTGCACTGAAAAATAAAGGCGTTCAGCCATTATTGGATGCAATCGTTGCTTATCTGCCAAATCCTTCTGAAGTGAAAAATTATGCGTTTAGGGAAGAAGGAGAAGGAAAAGAACCGATAAGGATATTAATGGATCCGGAAAGGAGTGATAGGAATCCATTTCTTGGTCTTGCTTTCAAACTAGAAGCGGGTCGTTTCGGACAATTGACTTATATGAGAGTATATCAGGGAATGTTGAAGAGAGGGACCTATATTTATAACGCCAGAACTCAAAAGAAAATCAAAGTTTCGCGTTTGGTTCGCATGCATTCCGACGAAATGGAAGAAATTGATGAGGCATTGGCTGGAGATATATGTGCTCTGTTTGGTGTCGACTGTGCGAGCGGTGACTCGTTTGTCGCTGACAAGGGTTTAAAGCTATCGATGGAGTCCATATATGTTGCCGACCCCGTCATCTCTATGTCTATTAAAACTAAATCTAAAGATTCGTCGGAAAACTTCACGAAAGCGATACAACGCTTTACTAAAGAAGATCCAACTTTTCACTGTCAATGGGATAACGATAATAAAGAAATGATAGTTTCAGGAATGGGAGAATTGCATCTTGAGATTTATGGCCAAAGAATGGAAAGAGAATACAATTGTGCCGTCAATTTGGGCAAACCTAAAGTAGCGTTTAGAGAGACACTCGTTCGACCCGTAGAATTTGATTACTTGCATAAGAAACAACACGGCGGCGCCGGTCAGTACGGCTGCGTTCAGGGATGGCTCGAACCACTGCCTATGCATCTCAACACTAAAATAGTCTTTTCTGACGAAACTTTTGGCCCAAATGTGCCCAAACAGTTCGTGCCTGCGATCAGAAAAGGTTTTGAACAGATGTGCGAAAAGGGACCGTTGACTGGACACAAAATAACTGGAGTTAAGTTTCGCTTACAAGACGGTAGACATCATATGGTTGACTCTAACGAAATATCATTTATTTTGGCCGCCTGTGGAGCTATGAAACAAGGTTTCACTTTTCCAACTTATAATCTAAATATTAATCCACTTATAATTATTAGTCAAAACTATATTTTATAATCTGTAATGAAAGCGAATCCTTTGGTCCACCAATTAGTTGATTGCCTATATTTTAATAGTCTTATCACTAAAAGATGAGTTTTAAGCTTTTTTTCTAATTTAGTTTTCGAAATGGGCAGATGGCAAGTCTTGGAGCCTGTTATGACAGTAGAAGTGACCTGTCCCTCAGAATTTCAGGGAGAGATTATCGCTCAGATTTCTAGACGTAATGGTGTCTTAATTTCAACAAATGAAGCCGAAAATTGGTTTACTATTAATGCTGAGGTATTTCATTGTTTTGACATTATTTCAATTATGTGCTTAATTAATAATAACGAAATTTCAATTAAGGTTCCGTTGAATGATATGTTCGGCTATTCGACTGATTTGAGATCATCAACACAGGGAAAGGGAGAGTTCACAATGGAATACTGTAGATATTCGCCCGCAAGAGCTTCTCTACAACAAGAACTGGTCGATAAATATAATCAAGAATTACAAACTAATCAATTATCTAAAAGAAATTAATTGTTATTTAAATAATTATCATAATTATTATAATTTTGTAAATTTACTTAAATTTTATTCATGTAATTATGTCCTGAACTTTATTTGTTAATCGAAATCAATTGTTCCATAGATTTAGCGTTTGATTAGAAGTTTTATCAGTTGTTTAGATAAAAAATTTAAAATAAAACTTATTTTGTGACAAAAGCGCAATTGTTTCCAATTTTTGCTATAATCATAGTTATTCAAAAGGAAAAATGTATAGAATTTCATTAAATAATCAAAATCTATAATCTTTACGATTGAAAAGAAGATAAGGAAAAAAATGAGCCATTAGTTAAAAGTTGAATAAATACTTTTTAGTTTAAGAGAATGTTTAGCTGAAAGTTAATAAGAGGTGGAGAGAGAGTAAAGCTCTCTAAAGGAATGTAAGTGTGAATGCATTGCATCACTGGTGACGAGAAACCAAAAAAAACGATTTCATTTTATAGAAAGAAATACAAATGCCTTCAAAACATTTGTAATACATTTTTGTGAAGCATTCAATTCAATAAATACTACGCCTTTCGCCATAAAATTATGTAATTTTTGTTGCATTCTATTTAATATCAAACGTGAATTACATTCAAATTGTTTATTAATTAATTCATATTTTATTAAGTAATCATTCAATAAATCTATTGATTTATTGCTAATAATATTCAATAATTACTCAATTTATTGATTTTAATCATAATCTCAATTGAAATCAATTTATTATTTAATATTTTGTGTCAATTTTTCGCATAAATAATTCTAAATTGATTTCAAATAAAGAATTATTTAATAAATAAATAATTTATTGAATTGAACTATAATTTGATTAATAAATGCAATAATTGTTTTCTAAAGCAATAAATCAATTATTAATCAAAAAGTGATTCACATTTGAATTAATCAACAAAAAAGTCGAATGGAATCAGAAGTGAATTCAAATATTAGATCAATAAAAAGATGTCAAATAATAGAGATTCGAATGCATTGATATCGAGTTCGAGCGCGAGTCGTAATAAACTTCTGAAACTCGCGGACGGAATCAAAACGAGAAAGAAGTCATCGACGCATACGATCACCACTTCTTCTAATCGTAAGAAAAATTGCAATTCATTGGTCTCTAATGTAGTGACCGATCGGGCCTTCAGTCCAAATATCGAGCATTTGGTGTTCGGCACTTATAAAGCTCGGCCTTCGACACCACTCAACAATGATGACAATCGTATTAACTGTTCCTCTAATCAATCGATACCTAACTCACCGATAAGTGAAACAAATGACCAAAATTTGGACCAATTGTGCGAATGTAGAGCACATTCAAGGAATGGACTATCAGTCGATTCTCAAAACAATGATAACAAAATCGATTCCAAATTATCTGATTTGACACCAAATAAAAAATGTAATGCTTGTGATAACGCCTTATCTCATGACAACTCTTTGAAGGATAATAAGAATGAATTAGATCTAAAGCTCACTAATGAAGACATGGATTTAGATTCGAGTTATAGTTCAAAAGAAGACGATTCATTGATTTCAGCGATTGAACAGTTGACCACTAATGAGAAACCAAATGGTCTCAATTCAAAGATTCCTCAATCGATTTCTAAGAAACAAATTAGAAATATCAGCACTTGTTCTGTCAAACAAATGAGTAGCGATTCTCTCAATGGTTTCCTTTCATTTGATAGAGAAGTTAATGAATCTGTTGGGAGTATTTTCGCGAAAGAATCGGACAAAACGAATGCATCTCACAATTCGAGTAAGACTTTGATATCACATATTCCTAAACCTCTAATTAATATGAATTCTGGACTAAAAAACATGGAATCCTTTAAATCTTTTGACTTATTTACTGACAAAACTTTCATTTCGAATAATCATTTAATATCTAATATAAAAAGACCAATGATTTCACCATTTATTCAACGCTCTCTCGAAATGCCTGTGATTCCAAACTTACATTTACTAAAACGCAGTGAATTAACTCAATTGTCACCGTTTGACACTTCTATTAACCAATTATCAGACTTAAGATTCGCTAAGATTCGATCTACACTTCATGCTAACAAACGAATGCCTGTATTACATACAAATTCATTGCGAAGACATAACTCTCTCGACACAACACATAAGTCTTTTAACTCATATCAAACACGATTAAAACAATCTAAAGTATTCAATGAAAAAAGTATTTTTAATGATTCTCGTATTTATAAAGAATCGCGAATTACTAATAACTCAATAGTTAAGTCACAGTTCAGTACATTTTCAACAGAAACTCGTAGAATATCCTCAAAGTCTGACAAAAATGGTGTCAATCACTCGGCGTCTTATAGTGAAGTCATGGAATCGTTTTCATCTAATAATGAAGAATTAGAATCAGCCAAACGAGAAGTTATTAAAACCAAATCGCACTCGAATTTACAGAGAAATAGACCTCAAGTTAAGGCTCCAATCGCTGGACGCATTCGAGTACCTCTTAAATCACGTTCAAATTCCAATCCAGATTCTAAAATCTTGCCTCCAGTTGATCGCGGAGTAAGTCGGGCCTCAAGTGATAGTACACCGAATTCTTCTCGAAAGGACCAAAATTCAGTTAATTATAATGAAAACTTTAAAACAAGCGATTCAATTGATTCAAATTCATTGAATAAATATTCACACAATAATGTGACTCAATTTGAAAGTAAAGAACCAAAACTGTATAATCCAAAAATGATGAAAATGTTTATTATGGATGAGGACAACATTCCGGGCTCACCAAAAAAGCTTTCAAAGACTAATTTCATTTCACATCTAAAAGACCAAAATGTGGACATAAGAGGAGAGAAAAATTCTGATAAATCAACATTTAAGCAATACCTCTATGAAACTTATGTAAATAAAGTGCCGTCAAGTGCTCAAAGCACTCCTAAACAACCAAATACTCCGCCAATCAAAGAATTACGTCCGCGATCTTCTTCAGAACATCATTTAACGAGTTTATTATTAAGCGAAGCGCAAAAAGAGGCAATCGATGACTTGAAAAAGCCATCGAAAAGGTTGAGTAAGTCATCGCGTCCCTGGTCTCACATTTATAGTGATTCTGAAGCTAAACGTATTTTGAAATCTACCAAAAGCTACGGAGAGATTATTGAAAATATGGCTGATTTGGGCTCTAATAATAAGCATAAATCAGAGAACGATATTTTGTCGACTTCTGTCGAACAAAACTCATTCATAAATGAAAAACTGCCAATAAGTCCAGTTAGAAATCATTCGTCACAATCGCCAACGCCTGTAGACAATGGTTCACAAGAAAGTGTTTTGCAGAGGTTTAAGAAAACTTTTTCACTTCGCTTTACGCGCCATAACGTCAACTCTCGAAACGAGTCTCCAATTCAGGCGAAGCTTAGGTCAAGCATTCGCAGCAAATCAGAAGAAAATGGGGAAAAATTAAAGAGAAGCACGTGGTATGATGTCAACGGACAAACAATTGATGATAAATGTGATGTAAAGGCAACAGATAATAGTGAGACTAATAGAAAATTATCGACTACTGAATATCAAGATTTAAAGAGTCGACTCATTCAAATTCCAAGCGTTGAACGACAATTCTCTACTCCTTATCCAATTAAAGCTAGAGATCAAACGTATCGTAAGTCTCTCGTGAGAAAGCATTCGCAAAGGGCTCGTTTGAGGCGATCACTCAGTCATCCACAAAAGCTGTCGACTTCAAACAGAATTCAGTCTCGAGAAAATAGTAGTCGTGTTTCTTCTGACACAGACACTGACACCGAAAACACTGACAGTGGAAATCAAAACTCATCAGTTTCTCGTCAATCATCAGAACAACAAGAAGTAATTTTATATTAACAATTGTTTAAATTAAATTCTAATCCATTTTATTCGTGATTCAATTTTAGTTCGAAGACGATGTAATCTATGCGGAAGCGCTTTGGGATCACGTGAGTCTCGATCCCGAAGAATTATCGTTTAGAGCCGGAGAAGTGATTAATATAAGTGATTCGAGTGATAAGGACTGGTGGTGGGGAACTATCACTGTCGGCAATGAAGACCGATGCGGTTGGTTTCCCGCTTCATTCGTTAGGGTAAATATTTTGTTGATTTAAAATATGATATTTTTCTAAACTATTGTAAAAATGTTGAAATGTTGTTATAGATGAGAGTGAATCAGGACGACACTCTTGAAGAATGTATGACCAAAATAGCTGACGGCACTCTCTCGAGAACACCAAAGAAACGATTAAGTATTTCAATGTTGAGTAACGAACAGGTCAGGGCTAATGTGGTCCTCGAAATCATTAATACTGAACGAGATTTTGTTAAGCATTTGAAAGATGTAATCGATGGCTATTTAAAGCCGTGTAGGAATAGAAGTGATATGTTTAGTGAGTCCAGAATTAGCACTATTTTCAGTAATATTGAACAATTATACGAATTTCAACATAACTTTTTGAACCAATTGGAACGTGCCATCAATTGGGAACACATGAGCAACAGTTTGATTGGCGACGCCTTTCTTAAAAATGAAAATGGTTTTATAGTTTATTGTGAATTCTGTAAAAACCATCCGTTGGCTATCAGTGAATTACAAGATCTTTATTCTGACGAGAAATATGTGGTCTTTTTCGAAGGCTGTCGTCTTATCCAAAACATGATCGATATATCATTGGACGGCTTCTTATTGACACCCATTCAAAAAATATGTAAATATCCGCTACAATTGGGAGAACTTCTTAAGTATACGCGAATCGATCACTTGGACTATATTCCTGTGACCAACGCTTATGCCTGTATGCAAAGAGTCGCTCAATTGGTCAACGAAACGAAAAGAAGATTTGAGAGTTTAGAGCAATTGATTACAATTCAAGAATCATTTGATGGTTGGGAAGGATTGCCATTAATAGAGACGTGTTCTGTTTTGATACATTCCGGTGAAGTCAATCGTTTGGCCAGTTCTTCCTGGACTAAAGACATGACTCTATTCTTATTTGATCATTTGCTCGTCTGTTGCAAAAAAGATTCAGGAATTCTGAAGCGCGGAAACTATGGTTTTAGAAGTCGTATCGATTTGGACACTATTTCGTCTATTATTGATATCGAAGACGGCACTAAAGATTCTCAGTTTAATATAATTGCCAAAAATGCGTTCAAATTTTACAGCGAAGCCAAACAAAAGTGGTATTTATTTCAAACTAAAACACCCAAAGATAAAGAAAATTGGCTCAAAGCGTTTGCCGACGAAAGACTAAGAGTTGCTGAAGACAGAAATCAAGGATTTGTTGTGACCGAAAAAGATAAAAGAAACGCAAAAATGGCTCATATAAATAGTCTTAAACCTAAAAAGCCTCGTATAAAAAGACCGGCCAAATCTCGACGTCCCGACACCGCAGTGGTCGAGATAGCACTGGACCCTCCCGTCGGATTTTCCATCGATCGCAACAGAGCTGGAAGTTTGCCGTCTTATATACATTCGGATAAGTCTGTTATTAACAGTTCAAAAATAAGACAACCAGTTACTAAGAAAAATAGATCGAATTGGTTTCATTTGGGAAGTAGTAAAAAAACTAAAGGAAGAATTAAGCGCTCGCTTAAATAAATTATAAGTTATTAATAATACTAATTAATATACATTTGTTTAATACTATTTAATTATTTTTATTATTTTTATTAGTTTTTAATATTCTAGAGATCTTTTAATCAATAATGTGTTGTGAATCTTATTTCCGTCCTATGGATACTCTTATACATACTTTCATTTTTTAAATTTTTGATCTATTTTTCAAAGTATTCCAAATCTTTGAATAATTAAATCAAAGACTCTCTATTTCGTTCTCTTATACTCATAGAAGATAATTATGAGACCATAAAAGCCATATTTCTATCGACAGAAATAAGAACAAAATAAGATTTATGACAAATACTAATGAATTGTATGTAATTTTAATCATGAAAAGTATATTTTAATGATTTGGTGATAGTTTACAAAACTTTTTAAAATGAATTTATTCTCAGTTTATTTAAAAAGCGCTTTAATTTTATTTTGTTGTCGAAAAAAATTTTCTGTAAATTATTTGTTCATTTATTTACTGTTTTTTTCACATCTAATAAATAGATAAATATATGAAACAAGAAATCATTGATTAATATATTGTTGTTGTGCTAATTGCGAGGTATTATTAGTTTGTAGTGATTGTTGTTGCGAATAATTCATAGACTGATTGTGTTGCAGTTGTTGTTGAATGAGTTGGTGTTGTTGTAGTTGCAATTGATGTGAATGTTTGAGTCTTTCGAGTTCGTTAAGACGACTTCTGGAGTGTTCCAATCGATGCCACGCCATGTGATTGACTTTCATGGAGGCATAACTGGAACCTTCGTGTGGTTGTCCAGTACTCACTTGAGTCAAATATTGGATTTGTTTACTTATGTCGCTCTCAACGCTTTCCAAAGCCTTCAGGAACTGATTGGTTTGCGTTTCCACGTGTTTAATACTTGGCTTATCTTTACTCAACTCATTGAACGCTTGAGACGCGCATTGAAGTGATTGACATAATTGTTGTTCAATTGATTCCAATTTACGTAATCTTTCGTTTTGACAATAATTATTCATTATTTCGTAATTTATTAATTGATTCAAATTTATTTTAAATCAATTAACGAAACAAACAATTAATTCATTTGAAGATACGAATTATTTATTAATAGTTTAGTCTTTACTTGAGTTCAATTCAAATAAGTTTTTGGTTTTTAATTTTGATAGAAATTGAAATCAAAATAATTTTGATGAGAGACAGTCTGTGCCCTCTCTTATCAATGTTTGCAAACAATTGAGCGCTTTATTCAAAATTATGTCAAATAAGAAAATGCGAATGCATTGAATGTAAAGCAATTGCGAATCGATTTGTTTTCTTTTTTAAATTAATTTCAATCGAAATAAATTTTAATTCAAAAAAAACTTTTCCAAAAAAATAGTTTTTTATTTGACTTTAAAAAACTCTATTTTTGGTGTTTAAGCCCGAAATAAGGGGCGAATCGATTAAACAAAGGGTGAGTCAGCCCTTAGTGTAGAAGTAATGCATAATTGAGTTGACGATTGGCTTACGCTATGATTGGCGGCAAAATAGCTTTACGTCATTTGAGGGCTTATTCACAACGAGTTTGAAATTTGCCAACGGATCAGATCTGGCAGTGTTTTAACTCAAACAACAAAAGAGACACTTCTCTCGCAAGGGACTGAAGACTGATCCAAAGATTCAATCCATTTATCACGAAATCTGTTATTAATATTAATATTTATTTTATATAAATATTTAAGTAATTAATCTTAAAAAATGCGTGAAATCGTTCACATACAGGCCGGTCAGTGCGGAAACCAAATCGGAGCCAAGGTTTGCATCTTTTCTATTGTTTATATCAATTATGATATAATTGTTATTTAATTATAAAAAGTTTTGGGAAGTCATATCTGACGAACACGGAATCGATCCCACCGGCAGTTATCACGGCGACAGTCGATTGCAATTGGAAAGGATTAATGTTTACTATAATGAAGCCTCAGGTATACTAACTCTTAATTTGTTAGAAGTGATTCATGCAAATAATTCATTGATCTGTTCGACAAATTGTTATCTATGTTAAACAAAACTTATTTATTACTACTTACGGGTCGAGACATAAATTAGCGATAATTTAATGCGATCTCAATATCAATACTTTGAGCCGACTTCTAATTAAAAGGCTTTCATTGAAAACTAATTATAATCCAAACAAATAATGGTTTAATTTTTGACAAATTTTTTAATCAATTTTTCGTCAATTGTTAAGCAATAACTAAACTATTGTTAGAACTCGTTCTCATTTGAAACTTATTCAATGCTTCCTTTATTTAAAACGTATTACTTTTCGACATAAGCATTATTTGTATTCATTTATTTCACATCTTTATTCAAAAGCTATTATTATTCAAAAAGAATATTTTTTAATTGGATGTAATCACGAATCGACTTATGCTTCTAAGCAATCGATTCACTGATTAGTTATGAATGTTTAAGAAAAAAATGAATAAATTTAGACTCAAAAATAAAAAGTATTTCCTTAGACGTGAAATGTGTTTTGTGTTAATAATAGCGAAACGACTTTAGTTTTAGACATTCAAATATTTGTTCAAAACTTGTCGAGACTTTCAAATTGATAACTAATGATTTTAACACAATTATCAGTGCATTGCTTCGAGTCTTTACCCAACCAATAGTCAATCAAATTACAAAAGATTAGACAAAAACTAATTTATTGTTTTTGAGTCTATGTTGAAAGCTTAAAATAATTATTTTTAAAGATATTTTGTTTAGATTTTGTTTTATTTAGTTATGATAGTAACTAAACTAATCGATACATTGCTATAACTTATGTTGAAACAATTTAATTTTTGTTCAAATATTAAGTTTTAACAATTCCTAATATGAACTCAATATTTAATCTAATGATTCATCACAGTTTCCATGTTATAAAACAAACATTTAAAGAGCGGGTGCGGTCTTCAGAAGTAACATTTAAATACATTTATGCTTAATATTTGATTGTAATAGAAAAAAAAGTCCAAAAAAATGGTTAGTTTTGCTTAAGAAATAATGAAAAAGTGTAAATAAGTGTAAATTTTAGTCTAATTTTAATAGAAGAACCTCAATATTGTTTAGTGGGTGGACAGGCAGTCGTCCTTTTTTCTTGTATACTACCAAATAAGGCATGTTTTGGTGCACTTAATTTCATAGCATTCAAGTTCAGTCTTATATTTTTGTTAATGATAACCGCTTTCTTGCTTTTAGCCTTTTATTGAGAATCGACTCGTTTTTCAAGTTTCGAGAATGACTCGTAAGGAATTGTAATACCTTTTAATGCCTTTATATGGAGAGAGCTATTAAACTAGAGGTGATTTACCTCATAAACGGTTCTACACCTCAATGCAGTCTTTGATTAATGATTTTGATCTTACTTTAAGCCCACTTTAATTAATCAGAACTTCCAATTAGAGGCACTTTATTTGGAACAACTTTTTTGATTACTTTTGGCCTAAAATATCGATGATTTTAATTTTAAACTCATTACTAGTTATTCAACATTATAACTGATTGTTTAATATTCCATCAAAACTAACGAATGTCTTCAACTTTTTTGCTTAACCTCTTAAGAAGACTCTAAATTCTAGTTCCTTATAATAATATAGAACTGATGCTAAAGTTATGACTTCAAAACATAATTATAAACCTTAATTCCTGAGATCAACATTTTAAAGAAAACTTTTTAAACCCTTCCAATTTAAGTATTCAGGAAATGGATTTTCATTAATTTCTTCAATTCCACAATATATTGCTATTTGTTTCCATTCCAAACATATTATTGATTGAGTTTAAGGTCAAGTTATTTAATCATAAATAAGTTCCACATTTCTATTCTATAAAGAATTTAATAAAGCCTTAGATCAAAAACTGAATGAACATTGAATTTAAAGTTATTGTGAAAACAGAAAATTCACGAAAACATTGTTCCCTAAAGTTTATTCTTTTAGGTTTCATTTTTTGCTCAAATCTAATAATAAATTCATTTCAAAAGTTGAACCAATTTTGAACAAAACGAACATATTCGTTCAAACTATTTAAATATGCATTTTATTTTAATATCAATCATAATTTATCAAAACTTGAGATCCTTTTATCTAAATATCATTTAATAAAGTGAATAAAAGCGTTGTTTGTATTGGATATCATTAAATAATATACTTTTGTTACAATTAGTCTAAAGTTCTCACAAATTCGATTGTAGTTCAAAGCAATGAAGTTTAGATTATAGATACAATTGTGGGTTTATTTCATCAACTCATTCAGACTTCCAGTATTTGAATCTTAATAAAAGATGTTTTGTTTTGTGAATTTTGAATTTCTTAAAAGGCTTTTTATTGAATTTTGTGCATCACTTTTGAAATAAATCATCAGATAGTGATTGAAAATAGTTATTTATAGAGTTTGGTCAACACCTCTTCTTGTATTTGATCTGAGGTCAGACAAGTCTCGAAATGTTTCACATGACTGTCAATCTTTTTACACTTGAACTTATAATTTTTTGATCAGATTTCGCTCAGAAACATAAAATAAAACTTACGAACTTTAGAATGAATTTTTAATATTAGCGTAACATTTTCAATATTACAAAAAAAGCAATAACTTATCTGTTAAGGCACGAACTGAGTGCCGAAATGCCATTAACTTAGAGTAATTGCATGTCATGTATATCGTGACTATTTGTCATAAATTTTTTTTTATTGTTTTTTATCTCAAGATCTCATATTAATTGATTGAAATTTTAATCCCTAAACAGGTGGCAAATATGTTCCTCGAGCTATTTTACTTGACTTAGAGCCCGGAACTATGGATTCTGTTCGATCGGGGGCTTTTGGGGCTCTCTTCAGACCTGACAACTTCATCTTTGGTCAAAGTGGTGCCGGAAATAATTGGGCAAAAGGTCACTACACCGAAGGCGCAGAATTGGTCGATACAGTGCTCGATGTTGTTCGCAAAGAAGCCGAAAGTTGTGATTGTCTGCAAGGCTTTCAATTGGCTCACTCTTTGGGCGGCGGAACTGGTTCTGGAATGGGAACTCTTCTCATCTCGAAAATACGTGAAGAATATCCCGATCGTATTATGAATACATTTAGTGTTATGCCATCCCCTAAGGTATAAAACCTATAAATTATTTCTTTTTAAAGAGTTCTCATTTATTAATTGTTACATAATCTGAATAATAGGTTTCGGACACAGTCGTCGAGCCATACAATGCGACGCTATCTGTGCACCAATTGGTTGAAAATACTGATGAAACCTATTGTATCGATAATGAAGCCCTTTATGACATCTGTTTTAGAACTCTTAAGTTGACAACACCTACTTATGGAGATCTAAATCATTTGGTTTCAGTTACGATGTCAGGAGTGACAACTTGTCTTCGATTTCCGGGTCAATTGAACGCTGATTTACGTAAACTGGCCGTAAATATGGTTCCCTTCCCTCGTCTCCATTTCTTTATGCCCGGTTTCGCTCCACTAACATCTCGAGGTTCACAGCAATATCGCGCCCTTACAGTACCAGAACTCACACAACAGATGTTCGACGCCAAGAACATGATGGCTGCTTGTGATCCACGTCACGGAAGATACTTAACTGTCGCCACTATTTTCAGAGGAAGAATGAGTATGAAAGAAGTGGACGAACAAATGCTTAACGTTCAGAACAAAAATAGCAGTTATTTCGTTGAATGGATTCCAAATAATGTCAAAACAGCAGTTTGTGATATCCCTCCTCGTGGCTTAAAAATGTCCGCCACTTTTATTGGCAACAGTACTGCTATTCAAGAACTATTTAAACGAATTTCTGAACAATTCACTGGTAATTAAATGAATGACACATTAATTTCAAACATGAAATCAATGATTTTTTTTCTATTCACAGCTATGTTCAGACGTAAGGCTTTCTTGCATTGGTATACAGGAGAAGGAATGGACGAAATGGAGTTCACTGAAGCCGAATCTAATATGAATGACTTGGTCTCTGAATACCAACAATATCAAGAGGCGACCGCTGAAGATGAGGGCGAGTTCGACGATGAAGAACAACCAGAAACCGCATAAGTCGCTGATTAACACGTTTCCATTCGTTTATTGATCTTATATTTGATTTTATAATTTTTTTGTATTCAAATTGATTCTAACAATCTTTTAATGACTAAAGCATTTATGTAACGATTTCTAATTTTTGTAATAGTTATCAGTCGGATATTCCTTTTTATACCTAAACTTTAAGTTCTTCAATAAATTTGTGTTTTATTTAAATTAAATTCTCATTTACTTAATTAAAGTATAACTTTTGTTTCTTAATTATTGAAAAAAATGAATTAATTCTTATTGCGCTGTCATTATAATTGAAAACAATTGACTTTCTTTGCCCTAAATTAATAAACTATATTCGATTCATGACAGATCATCACCTTTTAAGTCATTTAAATTTCTTATATAAACATTCATTTCATTTAATTATTTCGTTCAATTAGTTGTTTTTGAAATCTGAGTGCATTTTTGTGTTTAAAATTTTTTTAAAAATGAATATTTTTCTATGCATTTCATTGTTAGTTATTTCTATACTTTTGGTAATACCAGATATAAGAAGTGGATATTCAGGACCGATGATTACTTATTATTACATGACTAAATCGCCCACAACTTCAACTGCGAGTCCATCGACCGCATCAACAGCTCCGACAATGGCTCCGACGATGGCTCCGACAATGGCGCCAACTCCTGCCCCGACCACCAGAAAACCATATAAGAAGAGAACTAAAGCGCCAACTCCTGCGCCGACAATGGCTCCGACAATGGCTCCGACAATGGCGCCAACTCCTGCCCCGACCACCAGAAAACCATATAAGAAGAGAACTAAAGCGCCAACAACTATGAAATCATATAAACCTATGAGTTCTTACTAGAGTAGCAAAGTTTCAAGAACCATATCTTCACATCCATTCCTTAAAATCAAAGTAAAATTTGCTTTTGAAATATCGATTAAGACATTTGCAATGCCTTCAATCCATTTTTCTCAATATTTGCCTTCATTTCAACTCTCATAGAGTGGAAGTTGAAATCCATGACTATTTGAAATGAGTTTTCATCCAAAGAACAAGTTTTATTTAATTTTGAAATTTTTCAGTAAATTTTAGAAAATCCCTTAAATATGATTCTATACTATTTTCTAACCCAATAATTGCCGATTCAATGAGATATTTAATTCAAATAATCACTTAATTATAAGTTATGTCAATTTATAAAATTATAAGCAAATGAATACTAGAAATAAATTAATTGCATAATTAATTATTTATGTTTATGTTTTTTAAGTTTTATTTTTGGACTAAATTCTTACGAAAAGAGAACTAACTATAAGAACTATGGATTCGATAAATTTTAAAGTCTTATGAATAAAAGATAGTGAAGAATATCTGAAATTTCATCTGCCGTTTGACATTTGCATTGATATACAGGTTGTTCAATACAAACAAAAATCTTAAATTTTGTTTCAATTTTAAACAAAATTTTTATGAAAAATAGATCAAAAATTGGATGACTTTAAGTTTTTTAAATAAAGCGATTGATTAAACTTTTTACAAATGATTAGAATTAGGGACAAAAAAACTTTTTATGCGCTGAAAGTTAATGAACTCTTTGATAATAAAGTTTTGAAAATTTTCGATCACAAGTGACGACAAAAATAGGTGTGACTTAAGAATGAAAACAAAAACTTTGTTTTTTATTCAATTGGTTTCCAATATTTAATATCAATAATAGTGTATAAATTGTTTGATTAATTAAAAATAAATAAAAATTAATTATCAGTAAATATATTGATATATATGTTGCCTAAATATAGAAAAAGTAGAAGCAGTTTATTGAAGATAATAGTGAAGAACTGGCCCTTAAGACGATATTTAGGCGTTTACGCGTTTATGCCTTTATTTTTCATAATCGGAGCCGCAATTGAGTACTCAATGATTAATTGGACTGTAGGCCAAACCAACTTCTATGGTGTCTACAAACTTAAAAGAGCCCGAGAATTAGCTCAACAACAAATTGTTTGTATTTATTTTGTTTTCATTTCTATTCAATTATTATTTATTTTATTATCGCTTTTGTCTTTTGGTTGAGTTTCAATTAAACCATTAATTTATTGATTTTTTGGTCGAGAAATTGTTTAAAAGTTTGCTTTAATTAATTCTTGGATTAATTTGTTCCTAAATATTGAACAAGTTTTTGTATTAAAGATAAAATCCAATCATTTATTGAATTAATTTTAATTTAATCTAAAGTTTAATTTTTTTTTGTTTTAAAAAAGACGTAAT
>JAQIWZ010000583.1:0-17694 GCA_034697245.1 Malaconothrus monodactylus | reverse complement strand
AATCAATTCATCAAAAGTGGAGACCATTTAAATGCAGTTAAACTTTATTTAAAAGCTTTAGATTTAGTCAATGAAAGCGAAGGTAAAAAAGAGATGAACGGAAAGAAGTGCTCAAGCGATCGTTTAGTACTTTATAAGAACCTATCGTTGGCTTATCTGAAACTGAAAGACTTCAATAATGCGATCGTTTACGCGACAAAAGCATTAGAATTGAGTCCGAGTGATGTGAAGGCACTGTTTCGTCGCTGTCAGGCCTTCGAAGCCAACAACTGCTTGAATGAGGCCTTTAAGGACGCGTTGACTCTTCAACACATCGAACCAAATAATACTGCGATTCAACCAATTCTTAGAGAATTAAATATCAAATTACAAGAATTAGCGAAACAAAACTCCAGTACTTCTAAACGATTGACTCAAATGTTGGAATATTTGTCGCAACAAAGTCTCGATTATGACAAACGCTTACAATCGGCGAACAATATATTGGTTTTGGTTCGAGAAAAGGCAGCAAAAAGTTTATTAATTGAATTAAAAGGTTTACAAACTTTATTAACTGTTCTTAAGTCCAAATGTGAAAAGGATATTAAGTTGTCGTCGATTAGGATTTTGACAGAATTGGCCAACGATTCAATTGAAATGAGTTTAGATATTATTAAAACGATTGAAATCAAGTTTTTGATTCAACTGTTGAGCGAATCTTTTGACGAAGAATTTTTAACTGCCGTTCAAATTACAATTCAAACTATTATTGAATCTTTGACTGGTTTTAATGCCAAAGAAGATAAAAAGCCGAACAAAGAATTAATGAAAAGCTATGAAAAAGAAATCGATTCAATAATGTCTTTACTCGTTAAGAGCTCAACATTAAGAATGATGACTGGTTTGGGCAGAGATACCATCCTTGAGATTATTATAACTAATGTTGATTACAGTGCTTTGGATTGGGGCCATAAACTTGTTGATATGGACGGGCTCTGGAGTTTACTGGAGATCGCGAGCGAACTCGAAGAAGTCAAATATGAAAGTGGAATGAATATAACATCTAATACACGAACACATGTGGCTCTCCTTTTAGACCGCGTTTATCTATGTATGGATCATGACAAGGCTCGCGAGAAGTTTAGAGAAAAAGTTATGGATTTTATTAACAGTAAACTCAAAGGCGCTGATATCGAAGACAAAGTTCGGGCGACTGCTGCTATCACTGCTTTACTTCAGGGACCTCTCGATGTCGGCAATCATTGTTTGGCACAGCCGGGAGTCATTGAAATGATGTTAGTTATGGCCGGTTCTGAGGACGCGGTTCAACAATGCGTGGCCGCAGAGGCTATAATAGCAGCTGCTTCTAAGAAAGACAAGTGCACAAGTTTGGCCAATATGGGCGCCGGAATACTTAAAAACTTGTATAAATCAGCCAATAATCGCATTAAAATCCGTGCATTAGTAGGTCTTTGTAAACTGGGCTCTGTTGGAGGCACTGATGCTTCGATTCGCACATTCTCTGATGGATCAACTTCTAAACTGTCAATGGCTTGTCGAGAATTCTTAATGGATCCGTCTAGTGATAAAGACTTGAGGAAATGGTCGGCCGAAGGGTTGGCTTATTTGACACTTGACGCCGAAATTAAAGAAGAGCTAATATCTGACAGACCAGCGATGAAGGCGTTGATAGATTTGGCTCGAAGTGGAGACCTTTCAGTTCTTTTCGGTGTTGTGACTACTTTTGTAAACCTGACCAATAGTTACGAAAAACAAGAAGTTCTTCCAGAACTCGCAGAATTGGCCAAATTTTCTAAACAACACGTACCTGAAGATCATCCAAAAGATGCCAAAGAGTTTGTCGATAAGAGGTGTAAATTGCTTTGTGAAATGCAAGTCGTGACAGCTTTGGTCGCTTTGTGCAAATCTCAAAGTAAGACAAGTCGTGAAATGATTTCAAGAGTTTTCAACGCTCTTTGCGAACATCAAGAACTACGCGGTGTTGTTGTACAACAGGGAGGGGCAAAAGTGCTCATTAAGTTGGCCTTAGAAAACAATACCGATAATGGAAAGAATATCGCGAGTCAAGCATTGGCTCGAATCGGAATAACTATCAACCCAGAGGTCGCATTTCCTGGTCAGCGATGTGTAGAAGTGGTTCGACCTCTTGTTGCTTTATTGCATCCCGACTGCACTGGTTTACAGAATTTCGAGGCTTTGATGGCTTTGACAAATTTGGCTCAAGTCAGTAATAGTGTTAGATCTCGAATGATAAAAGACGGAGGATTTTCGCGAATCGAAAACTATATGTATGAAGACCACGATATGATAAAAAGGGCCGCCACTCAATGTATGCTTAACTTAATACTCAGTGAAGAAGTTGTTCATATGTATGAGGGCGAAAACGATCGACTCAAGTATTTAGTTGTTTTATCAGAAGACGATGATCTCGAAACAGCCAAAGCAGCCTCCGGTGCATTAGCAATGATCACATCTGTCAGCAAAAAGTGTTGTGAGAAAGTATTTGAAGCCAAGCATTGGCACGAATGCCTCATTCAACTCGTTTCCAGCAAAGACTCTGATTTGCAACACAGAGGCGTTTGTATTGCATATAATCTTATAGACGCCGGCAATGAAATCGCCGAAAAAATTGTTGAAACAAATATATTAGAAATTCTGATGGCAATCACTCGACCAGAAGTCGACGATATCGATGACAAGATTAAAGAAATTGCTAAAAAGGCATTAGAAAGAGCTGAAGAACAAAATTTAATAAAACACGTGCAAGAATTATAGATAATCAGTATTGCAATAATATTTGATTTTTTAATTTTTCATTAAGTTATTGACTCTTAAATAATGTTTATTTCAAAATTTATCGAAATTAAATTTTGTTAAAGATTTGAACTTTTTATTTAATTTTACTTAAATTAAAAACGGAAATATATGAGTGAAATGTATTTGTCATAACTCTATTAATTTATTAAATAAAATCAATTTTATCCAAATTCAGTTTTTATGTTCAGCTACTCTTATTTACCCCTATTTTTATCGCAGTTGTTTACAAATCCAAAGCTAAATATATCCCTAAACCTGAATTGATATTGAAATTGAAAGTAACTAAAAATAAATATTGTCTATACGTTTGGTAAAGTAAAACATTTAGAATTTCAAATGTTTGACGAAAGAATATCACTATATTTAGAATGGCCTAACTATTCAAACAGTCTGAGAACTACAGTATATAATACGGAATATAATTTAAATTTAAAATTTTCAACCAATAGAATCAGTTTAATTATAACTATTAGTTATTTAAGAAACAAGTAAAATCAAATTTTTTAAATCAATAGACATTAAATTTGAACTTTGTTTTTGACTAAATCTTCAAAAATTTATCAAATTTAGTATCAAATAATTACAAACTTGTTGTTTGAGTTCAATATGATTTGATTCTTCAAACAATTAAAACATAATCAAGTATTAAATCGATTTAGAGCTTTAAACTAATAACATGTAAAGCAGTATTTTGACAATTAAGACAACATTATTACACAATCTCAATATATATACTTATGATTTTGAATAAGAGGGTTGGTATACGATCCATGAAAAGAACTCTCTATCATATGAATTTCAATTGAACTTAACTGTGTTCTCAAATTTATGTTATTGCCAAAATGCGGTGCCGGCGAAAGCATAGGCAGAGCAGCATTACTGTAATATCGTTTTGATAATTCACACGAAAGCACATCATTGGACGACACGCACGAGTGGTATCTCTGATCAAATAGATATCCTTCGGGACATTCAACGGTAAATATGTGATCCATTTCACAAATATAAAAAGTTTTACAATCAGTCGAAATATCGGCGTAATATCCGTCTGATCTTCCATAACACGAAAAGATGTGCGCAGACAAAGAATAATTAGTAGCGCTAACTGTTTGAATATCTAAACCACCGAAATCACTGAAAAATTCTCCAGAAAGAATTGCTATTCCTAAATAAATGCATAAATACTCAGAAATGAACTCTTATAATGAGTTAATACAGACCCAAACACACAAAAATCGATAAGAATTTATAAAACAAAAGATTCATTATTTTGATTTTAACGAGAATTATTTGATGCAATGTATTATACTTTAAGCTTCATATAGGAGTCCCTGAACTTGACTACAAGACATTTCTTTTATTCTTCTGACAAGATATTCATGAAAGTGTTTCATTCTCTGATAATAAAAAACGAAAGCATGTCAGGACTTACAAATCAGGATTAGGTCAATCGGAGCTTTCAGTTTAATTCTTAAGTTGAAAGGGAAATGCAAAATAAACTCTGTTTTACAACTTTGTTGTAAATAATTTGAAAATGAAATTCATTGAAATTGAATGTTTAAAGTTTTTAAAGTTTTTTAAAGTTCTGTTTCTTATAGACATGTTATAGATATATTGCTCTTGACTGATAGAAACGGATCAATAAAAATATATGTATTTATGAATTCATTTTGAACGAATACTCATTTCATTAACTGAAATAATTAAAGTAAATTTTCTATAATTAGATTAAATGATATAAAAATTCGAAAAAGATATTCAAATATAAATAAATAAATTTTTTTTAATGAATTTAGACTTATTTGATTTCATACAAATAGTATAAGAATAACTATTTTGAGATAATATGCTTTTAATAAATTCTCTTAATTTAAAATTAGTTCAAGATCTCTGAAAAGGCTATATTAGACACATATTTATAGTTAATTTAACTATACATTCGATAAGTGCTATTTAAAGACTAAAGTCCGTTGGCCTAAAAACTGACCAAAACTCAGTAAAGGTACTATTGATGGGATGAGTTCTCTTGAATCTATTAATAAATTGAGGTCAATGTTACCAAAAGTTGGTCAGCTTTAGACAATTAGGCCAATGGGCTATAAAAATGAAAACTTTCACTTTTATTCTATTATTCAGTCTTTAAATAAGATCGAAAGCAAAATGATGTTAAACTTTCTAATCGGTAAGAATTCTGTGAAACTCTCTTATGTAGTTATGTTTATTAAATTTGAAATATTTTGTTTTCTAGTCTTATTAGTTCCAGCCATTATCAGTGCCTCATACAATGGCGCTCCTACTTCTTCATTTCTTTCTCCTTCGCAGGTATTACAACAAAATCAAAAGTTGGCACTCAATAATCCTTTCAACGGACAATTAACTTCCGGACAGTTTAATGGTAACCAACAGTTCTCGTCTTTGTCTTCGTCATCATTTCAAAGCTCACAGATTCCCTCTTCATTGAGTCAACCAATTCAACAATCTGTTCAGGGCTTTGCACAACCGCAAACTCAAACATTCCAATCATTCCAATCGTCCCAAATTTCTCAGCCATTATCGCAACCAAATCAGAACTTTGGATCCGCTCAATTCTCGTCAATTCCGTCACAATTCTCGTCAATTCCGTCACAATTCTCGTCAACTTCGTCACAATTCTCGTCAATTCCGTCACAATTCTCTCAACCACTGCAACAATCAGTTCCAGCTGTGAAATCACCTCAAATCTCACAACCGATATCACAGTCTTTCCAAACTTCAACTCTTCCATTACAATCAGCACCAATTTCTAATTCGTTTCAAAACTTGAAAACTCCTCAAATTTTGTCAACACCTTTACAAACCTCTCAAAATTCTCAATCAATCCCAAAATCCTTGCTAACAATTTCTCAACAAAGTGGACTATCATTGCCTCAATCAATACCGAGATCTTTACTTTCGAATAGTCCATCAGTTTTACCGCCGCTTCCTCAATCAATACCGAAATCTTTACTTTCGAATAGTCCATCAGTTTTACCACCGCTTCCTCAATCAATACCAAAATCTTTACTTTCGAATACATTTTCATCGCAGAATCCTCAATCAATTCCTAAGTCATTGCTGTCAAGTTCAGTGTCTACTCCGTTTATATCTCAAGCTCAGAAATCAGTACAAGTCTCGCAAACAAGTCAATTATTGCCACAACAATTATCATTTACTCCTCAATCCTCCTCAACGCCATACCAAACTTCTCAATCATTCGCACTGAATAACAATTTGCCGGCTTTTTCAACGCCAACAAAATCTCTTCAATTTGCGCCTGCCCTACCTCAAGGAGGATCTCAACCTTTGGTTAATGCAAACTTTCCTCAAGTCAACGCTCAAGTCTCACGATCGCAACCATTTTCTCAATTTTAAGAA
Source organism: Malaconothrus monodactylus (assembly GCA_034697245.1). Lineage (NCBI taxonomy): Eukaryota > Metazoa > Arthropoda > Arachnida > Sarcoptiformes > Malaconothridae > Malaconothrus > Malaconothrus monodactylus. The sequence goes on along the minus strand of JAQIWZ010000583.1, from coordinate 11,484 downwards.
AAGATCAATTTTAACATTTCTTCAGTTTTCTTGAGTAATAACTTTAAATTTTTATAAATAAAAGTTTGATTTAATAATCTTTAAATGACTTTTATTTTGTATTATGAAATCAAAATATGAAACAAATAAAAATGAAAGACTAGTATCAAAAATATTAATTAATTAATCGGTTAATGCAATGAGTGCTTCGACAACACTTCCGTTACATTCACGGAGTTTAAGTTCAGCCGTCGTTCGCGGAATTTCCATCTCTTTTACCTAATTTTGACATTAAATTTAATTATAAATTAAAGTTTATCACAATATTTACTTACGATAAGATCCACGTCTTCTCTATTGATTACAACTTTCGCCAATTCCTTCTGACGCGCGACTCGTTCTGCCGTTTCTTTTGATCGTTTGTCACCGATTAATGACATCGCCTTTCAATTAATTCAAAACAATTGTTAATTAATCTCAAGAATAGGTTAAGTTTTCAATTAATTAAAAACAATCATTAATTAATCTCAAGAATACGTTAAAAACTTTTATTATTATTTGAAAAATGAATTGAATTATTGGTTTAAAAGAGATATAAATATAAGGAATGACTAAAACTGCGATCAATATGAATGAAGACGTACTCCAGCGATGTCTTGAGAAGAGATTTCTTTTTCTTCTTCAAAATCAGTAACTTTTTCGAGATCAGCGGCTCCGCTGTCATGTTTGGCCAACTTTTTCTGTGGCTTTGAAACACTATCCGACTGTTCGCTCTCTTCAACACCATTCAATTTATTTGTGTCCAAATCTTCGGCCATTTTTTTTATTCAATTTATTTAAATAAACGATTGTTTTCACTAAATATTTATATAAATTATTTATGAAATCAAATCCAATGAAATGATAGCAAAACACGTGCTTTTGATTCAATTTTATTTTCAATCAATTACTAATGACATCAATATTGATATTCACGTAATTAATAGTAAATTACGTAAAAATAGTAAACGTGTCAAAAGATAAAGAAATGAATTAAAATTAATTATTGTTCATAAATATGTTTGAAATCTATTTTCAATAAAAGCCAAAGCGTTTGGGTTTCACTTCATTTAAGTATTAATTGTTTTCATTTGTCGGGAATTAAAACCAATAGAAATAATTTGACGTAATTTATGACTAAAACATGAGATTTTAGTGATTGAGTTCATCATTGAGTGAGAGCTCTATTGATATCAATATCATATTGAGTCCCATTTATAGCACATCCAAAGCATGGCGACCACAACAGGTAGACATCAACTAAATTACAGATATTTTCAATTATTTCACATTTATTTATATTTTTCTATTTAATAATCACGAAAATGTTTATTAACTAATTATTTGTTAATAAATTTATTCATTTATTTCAATATTCAATGTGTTATTAATCGATATTTTTTATTGATATTAAGACTTAATGTATTGATAGACTTAAGCAATAATTTATTGATTATTATTATTTGATTTGTAATTAAGGATTAAATCAATTAATGAAATGAATGAATAATTAAATCAATAAATGACTGATATTTAGGTAAAGGAAAAAATAAGAAAACAAAAGGAGTAAAAGTTCCGCTTCAGATATTGTTGGCCGAAGACAGTAATGCTCCGCAAGGTTTCAATGTTGTCAACACTCGTAAACTGGATTGGGCCGAATCCATGGAAAATGAAGAAATCGATGGTATTTTCCACTCTTCTATTTTCATTATTTTATTTTTAATTCTTTGATTTTATTTATCAAATGCGTATAATTTGTGGTTAAATCAATTTTTAGATACTTTTACGCTAAACTTCAGACGCGATAATACCAAAGTTTTATTGCCGACAGCGCCAAAATCAACGCGAGGACCAGATATTGATCTGTCGAAAGTTCCGTCTCAGCCGCCATTTAAGGCCTATTTGGGAAATTTGCCCTACGATGTCACAGATCATGACATCAGTCGATATTTCAGTAAATTAAATGTAAACTCAATTCTCAAATATTTATCATTTTCTTCTCAAATACTTGTTTTCATTTTGTTCTCAAATTTACACTTATTTTCCAACAATTAATTAAGATCATAGACGTACGTTTGCCTCAACAAAACGGTCGCGCGCGAGGTTTCGCTTACGCTGAATTTAATGACAGACAATCGCTGATCGATGCGCTCACTTATAATGGAGATATGTTCAGAAATAGACAATTACGGGTCGGTCTCCCAGGAGATAATGGTATTTTACTTAAATGAATGTCTTTCTACTGAATTATTTAATTTATGGTATGTTTTGACATTTAACAGAAAATTCAACTCGAGAAAATACCAGAGAAGAACGTCAGGACAGAACTGCTGGTGATTGGAGGGCAGCTCCTCGTGAAGACCAAAATAATGCAACGCGAGACTCAACTCGTGATACTTATCAGCCCAGAAATGGATCAAACGATTATTCTTCGTATTCCGATAAAAATATGCAAAGGGGTCGACCAAATTATGAAAGTGGCGGTTATAACAGAAATCGTTTTGAAAATGATCGAACATTTGAACCATCGAATGATAGAGGCTTTGAAAGATCTAATGATAGAGCATTTGAAAGATCCGAAGATCGAGGCTTTGAGCGATTCAATGATCGAGGCTTTGAACGATCTAATGATCGGGTTTTCGAAAGATCTAACGATAGAGGATATGATCGACCGACTGATCGCGGATTCGAGAGACAGAATAATCGTTTCGGTAATAGAAATAATCGTCCTAATGATCGAAATTATTCGGGAGGCGACCGTTACGAAGGCGGACATGACAACGATCGTGATCACGGTTTCGATAGACAGGAGCCTAACGATCGTCAATACGGTCGAAGGTTTGAAGACCGAAGATTTGCGGATCAAGACGATCGCAGAGGTGACCGCAGAAATGAGAGACGCGATTACGGAAATTTTGACAGAAAAAGGGAGGACTCGCGTTTCAATCCGTCTCCACCTCCACATCAAGAGCCGGCTGAAGAACAGCCCAAAGAAAGACGTAAATTGCAATTAATTCCGCGCTCAAAGCCCTTAGAAGAAAGTGCTGCGGCTCCTGCGGTCACTTCAGCAATATTTGGTGGCGCCAAACCAGTGGACACGGCGTCCAAAGAAAAAGAAATTGAACAAAAACTCTTGAAAGAAAAAGAAGAAAATGATAGAAAACGTGAAACTGCAGCGAATGCAGGATTAGGTTCTAGTGAACGAATTCGACGCATAAGTGCCGGCAGTAATGTTAGCGGCAATTCACGGTCTCGAAAGGGATCTGATTCCGGACCACCTCTTTCTCATAGGGAAGATTCGCGCGATTTTGACGACAATTATAGGAATAATGGAATGCATAGAAATTCTTTTAGTCGTCAGCGAAAAACTAGTGAACGAAGTAATAACAGTAGCGATAATGCGCCCAAATATATAATGACCAGAGGAAAAGACTCTTCGCAGGGATCACGATATTTACCGCTAAATCAAAGACCACAAGGAGGTGGAGGCAGAGCAGCAATGAATAGCGGTTCAAATCGTTATAATAATAATAATAGGCGTAGAGATAAGGATCGCGATAGAGACGAGCGATTCGATCAACAAAAACCTCCGCGTCTGCAAAACAAATCCGACGAAGATGAAGAAAAGAAAATTGTAAGTCTTTTTGTTTGTTTTTGTTTTGATTTCTTTAAAACCTATTCATTATTAGTATTTAGTATTTGATAAGAGTCTTATTTAAATAATTAATTAATAAAATTGAAGGCATACACGTCTACCAACAAATTTGCACACCTTTCTAATGAAGACTATGATGATGACGATGGAGTCAGAGCTGCATCCGATTAACTATTGATTATATTTGAAGCAAAAGCAAAAATTTTTACTATAAATGTAATTTCAACTCATGTTCTTTGACTGCAAAACGGCTATTATTGATATATATTTTTGATTCTTTGGTTCATTTTGAGATATATATATATAGTATATATATATATATATATTAGACATTTTGTTAACTAAGTTATTATTAGGCCATTAATAATACATTTTTTGTCAATTTCTCTGATAAGGTGGTAATTATTTTAATAGAAGTTTTTTATTAATATACGATTCCGATTATTAATCAATTTTGAATTTATTTAATGTAATTATTATTATTGAGCGTCTATTTGTAAAACAAAGAGATTCTCTTCTGTAAAACAATTTCCTTTCCATTAAATAAGACTTACAGCCATTTGATTGGAGTGATGGCCATGTATTTTAGAAGCACCCAATCTTTTTATCTAAATTACTTCAAATTTGTATTATGTATTATAATTGATAAGTCAATACATAATAATAACTATTATAATAATAAAAATAATGCTAAACAATTCATTTTAATTCATTTGTTTATTTCAATTTATAAATTATATTTTATTCTTTTATTCATAAATGGCATTTGTGTTATGCTATTGTCCGCATATTTTCGTTTAAAAGACGAACTGTGACTACTTTTCCATTTGCTTTTTCGAATTTCGTTACCAAATGATAGTTGCGGTTGAGTTCCAGTCATTATAACTGGATTACATAATGTTTCTATAAGACCTGTGCCAACAAGTGATGGCCGGCCGACCACTATTCTGGCCGAAGGAGACGACAAATTATCTTCAAGTCCTTTGAATAAAACATGAAAAAATTAAGCCTTGAAAGAAGAAAAGCAGAAGATATTAAACGCATTAATACCTAGCAAAGTAGCCGTTTTGAGAAAATTTGTTGTCGTTTCAAAAGTCATGGCCTGTAAGGGAGAGACGCCATCCATTGATTGTCTATTCATTCCTTTGATTTCACCGCTAGAAGTCATGTAATCAGAAATCAATGACAAATGACGTGAATCGACATAAATTCCATAAACGGCGAACACGTTCGATATTTCGCGCTGAATCGCTTGAGCGGCGGCTTCAATGCCATAAGTCTTGGCGATCGCATGGATATCATTAGTATAGATGCGGTTAATATCAAAAATATAGTCAAAAGCCACCACATCCAGTAAACTGACGCCTTCTGTTTTGAGCAATTTGCTGAAAATAGCGTTACGTTTGGCCGCCTCGTTATCTTTCACTAGAAATGCGCGTTCAATGCGACCAACTTTATGAACGAGAGCTTTCTTCGCCTCTTCTTCTATGAGTGAAGACATGTCTAATTTGCTATTAATTAAATCAAATTTAACTTTAATTCTACACCACTCTTCTCGCGAAGTGTCGAATTCATAATCAACAACTGAAAGACTTATGTTCACGACTTTGTTTTGTCGTTCGGGAAGTTGTGCCATAAGTTCAGCCTTTTTTAATCTTTTCTTCAACGTTCTTGAATTCTCGATTTGAGTTTCATTTGTATCATTCTCTATGTCTTCGTTATCATTTGCAGTAATGTTGACTTCATTTGTGATTTCGTCACCAATTTCTTCAATATCCGAATCAGGAATTACTTGAATTTCTTCGTCTTCAGGTTCTTCGTACTCAAGATCTTGATTGTGTCGCGTTTTATTACGCAAAGTAGTCGTGTCGCCATCAACTTCTTCACGTTCGTCATCAGAACTCATTTCTTCTTCTTCCTGAGCAGATCGTCCGATATTATTATTGAATGAATCGTTCGATTCGTCCGCATTTTCAGAATCTATAGCTTTACTTTTGGTCGTACCTCTAACTCGAGATGAATGATCGAACAAACCGTGAGATTTAGAAATCATTTTAATTTTCTTATTGATAGCTTCGAGCAATATTTTGAAAAACTTTTCTTCCATGAATTTGAGAACAAGACTCGGATTTGTATAACTTTTATGTTTATAATAAGATTTTGGAAGAAAATGAAACTCTATGTCATAATTACGAAAACGCTGTAATTCATTGATTTCTAAAGTTTCTGTGACGTCAACATATTCGAGAACATCTGATAACTTGACAGAACTGAGACGTAATCTGATATTCTCAGCTTCTTTTTCAATATCTCCATCAAAATTAGTGAGAAATGGTAAGTCCATACTGGGAGTCGCTATGTTTGGACTCGCAGTCATCAAAATTTCTCTGAGTCGAGGTATTCCAAGCGTTACATTCATTTCTCCGCGACCCGCAAAGTGGAAAGTGTTTAAAGTCATCTGAGTTGAAGGCTCGCCAACTGATTGGGCCGCCAATAGACCGACTGCTTCTCCGGGTTGACACAAAGACTTCAAGTAATAGGCATTCATTGTTCGTTTATATTCTGTCGAAGAAATACTGAGCGGATCACGAGAATTGTTCAACAAATTGTGAGGATTTTTGTTTATATATTTTGAGATAATTGAGTCAAGTTTTTCACTAATCGAACCAAAGTTTATGTCCGGACGAAATTTACTGATAAGCGGATCCGGACAGGGCTTACAATTATTTTTATAGACCTTTTTGGGCTTTCGCTTCAAATTGAACCACTTCTCAACTAATTCTTCTTTTGAAAAGTCTTTTGTTTGATTGATATCTGAAGAGAATTGAAGAAAAGGTGAGTTTCTTATTTTAAATTTATTATTTCCGTTTTGGTCCAACCAATTCTCTATATTTCTTTCATAAGTATGTAATTTCTCATCAGTTATTCTCTGAAGTTCTTCTAATTCATTATCATTAGGTCTCAAAGCGTCGTTATTTTGTATCACAATTGGAATCACTTTTTCTTTAAGCATTTGACACTTCAATATATCGAGTCCGTCCTCACCGTATAGTAACTGAACAACACTTCCTTCACTATCTCTTACTGTGAGATCATAATTAACAACAAGGCCTTCAAGATGTTTAATAAGACATCTTTGCAAATATCCGGATCGAGAAGTTTTCACAGCCGTATCGATTAAACCTTCCCTTCCGGCCATACAATGAAAGAAAAATTCTTGCGGTCGAATTCCTTAAGACAAAAAAACTTATGAATTCATTTAAGAAAAACGAATTAAAATTTGTTGAACTGAGAAATAAAACAAATTGATACCCGTCATGAATCTTCCGGACACAAAACCTCCAGCTCTGGGCTCTGTTTCGTAAGGTTTAAATGAGGGCAAAGTTCTTCCGGACATCATTAATGGTATTCGTCTGCCCTCTAACTCGATTTGTCCCAATAAACATGATATTTGAATGGCATTAACAGAGCCTCCTTTAGCCCCGGCCTGAATCATCATTTGTAAGTTATTCTCTGGAAATTGTTTTATCAATCCTTTAGGTAAACAAACTTCAGTTATTTTGTTGTTGACTTCATCGGTCTGTGATTTCATGCATTTATCCAATTGTTTCATAAAATAATCATTTTTGTTTGTGTGCGCGCTTTTCAGTTTATCTAAAAGAACATCACTTTCTTCATAATTAGTAACACCTAATGCTTCGGCGGCTGCTTTGTCACCGATTGTAGAAGATTTTTCTATATATTTTCGGCGCTTAGCATTAGGTCTGTCATCAACAAGAATATCATGTATTCCTAAAGTGAATCCGTGATGTATTTGCAAATAATTAGTGCACAATCGTGCAAACGATGTGAGAAGTGCTGAAGAAACAGAACCGCCGTATAGTTCATAACAACAATGAATTAATCCATAAGGATTTGGTCCTAAATTCACTTTATCAATAAGACCACAAATTAGTTCTCCTTTTCGTATAATAACCTGACTTTCGCACATTTCATCTAATTGTAAAGGAGTTCCGCCTGAAGTCCATTTTCTATGTCGACGTGTTTGTAATATTTTTGGACTGATTTTGCTCGCAATTGAAAGCGTAGGCAAAGGTTTATCTTTTGGCACTATATTTAATATTAAAGTGGAGACAATTTGTTTTCCAGACCAGAGCTGTTTTGGTTTCATAATTGCTGGAGGAACCAGTTTTAGGGGTCTATTTAGAAACGAAAGCGCGCTGTAAAGCAGCTCTTGATAATCGCCTTTACTGAAAAATCTTCCTCTTATTGTGAGTAAAACTCCTGCAATGATATGATCCTGAATGAGACCACTCAATGGCGTCCCATCTTTTGGAACTAAATATTGAAAGTTAACACTCGCTATATTATAGGCTTCAGCGCGAGCCAATTCGTTTTGTGGGAAATGAGCATTCATTTCGTCGCCGTCAAAGTCTGCGTTATAACACTTGCAATTCGCGTAATGAAGTCTCAAAGTTTTTTCTTTGGGCAAAACTCTTGCCTTATGAGCCATAATACTGGGCTTATGAAGAGTTGGCTGACGGTTGAGAAGTAGTGCGTCGCCTGATATTAAATGTCTGTTCACAATCTTGACTCCACTCAAACCTCCAGTTTTGAAATTGGTCGCGAGTCGATCTGCTATTGATTTACGATAAAGAAGATCATTGGCTCTCAACCTAACTGTGTTTCCGTCTTCGAATTCGACAGACAGAGCGCCCGGATGTTTATCGGGTCCGTTCAAAACCATTTGCTTTAATTGGTTTAGATTCCAATGAGTGACTGGTTGTGGATATGAGAGTTTTGTGGCAAAAACAAGTGGAACACCGATTTCATCAACCATTATATAAGGATCAGGAGATATGACAGAACGCGCCGCGAAATTGACTCTTTTTCCCATCATATGTTTCCGAAACAATCCTTCTTTTTTCTCAAGTGTTTGCTTAACTCCGGCGTATTTATTGTCTGGAAGTCTATCCATATCACTATCATATATACGATTGCATAAGAGCTGTAGTTTTTGCCACGACATGTGAAACTTTGCGATATCTTTTGACTTATCGTTTGGCACTATTGGTGTTGAAGACATTGGAGTACTTGAACTAATCGATTGATTCGATCGATTTCCCTGTTTTGCTTGACGTAAAGAAGATGAAAGTACTTCTGCAGCAATGATTACTTGACTGAGAGCTGCCGTCCGTTCGTTTTCGAATTGGCGACCATTCAGGAAATGCATGGGTCGGTATCTATTCGGAGGAACTGTTATTGTTTCCCAGAAAAATACATCGACAGGAGTCGAATCAACTAATGAATTGATTTCTAAGTTTAAAAATGGGAATATCCGCGAAAGCGCTTCCTTTTCATTATTCCAAAGCGCACGCAAATGACTGCGAGCCGCGAGTGGTGTTAAATGCGATTTGCCTTTCATTTCAATGACCAACTCTTCACTGTTTTCATCTTTGTCTTGAGTTTGTTCGCTCTCTTTATTCTGATTTTTTTGCTGTTTTAGACCAGTTTTAGCCGTACTCAAGATAATGAGTGCATTATTTAAAACAGTAATCCCTTGTTTGCGAGAATTGCATTGTTGACAAACTCTATTAGGTTTGACTAATTTTCCGCTCATAAAAGCTTTGAATAAGTTTTGCTGCTTTTCGACCACATTCTTCACATTTAGAGCTTTAGAATCACAATTTGATTTTCTCTTTTGTGATTCTTCTTCTATTCTTTGATACAATTTTTCTTTTATATACGCTCTCATTGTTATCACATCTAAACTGACGTTATTTAGCGATAAAGAAGAGGCCAATGTTTCCAACTCTTCGACAATTGTATCCAGTCCTCGATTTAATGCTTCCATTTGTGCGATCACTGTCTCCAAAGCCATCGCAGAAAACAGTAAATTATTGCACGAAAAGCAACACATTTTGAGCAACTGTTCAAAAGTTTATTTTCAAAATTAATTTATTTCTAAAATTAAATTAAATTTGTCTTAAATGGAAACAGACCTGAAATAATTGTTTTATAAGAAATGGATTAAAAACAGGTAAAGGAAGAGAAATGTGTCCGAAATGACCGCAACAGTCATTCGCTCCCAAACCACACGTCCGACAAAATTCATCCCTTTTTATTGGACCTAATTTTAGATTCAAATCAAACAAACTTTCACTTAATATATAATTAATATCAAAATAAATTAATTATAATTACCGAAAGAGTTATCACAAAGACCTGCACTGTTTGGATGACCCAAAGGGTCAAAGGTTTGTGCGTTTTCTACTTCTAAAACACTTAAATTTTTAATTTCATTAGTATTATAGACACCGAACGAAACACTTATTATTTGACTTTTGATTCCTTTGCCGTTCATTTTTATTAATATTTATGTCATTATTATTTACTTTAATTAATAATTTAATTATTTTCTAATTTATTGATTAAGTCATCAAAAAGTTCAATTCAAAACATGTGTTTGTCTTTTAAACTCTATTTATAAGAAAATAGTTTAGAGAAATCGGTTTTATTTCGTATAAATTATTAGCAAAAACCCTATTTTTCGCTACTATTTCTCGAACATTAACCTCAAAATTAGGAAAAGTTATTGAAAATTTGTGCGCATTTATAGCGAATATATTACACAACGAATTGAAGGCAAATATACGGAAGACTTTGAAATAATGCGCAAAATGAGTGCGCATTCAATCAAACAATAGAAACAAGAAATCATTTGACGAAAGAGTGAGAAAACATTGAGTCGAAAAAATATCGTTTAAATTAAAAAGCAATTAAATCTTTGTGAAAATCGTTTGAATAATACAATCATAAAGAATGGCAGACTATGAAGATGAAATGGATATCGAACCAAACAATGGTGATATAAACAACACAGAACTGCCATCGAGTTCAACGCAAGCAGTAGTAGGAAAGAAGAGATTTGAAGTGAAGAAGTGGTCAGCAGTGGCGTTATGGGCGTGGGATATAGTTGTGGACAACTGTGCGATTTGTCGCAATCATATAATGGACTTATGCATAGAATGTCAGGCGAATCAGGCGTCAGCCACTAGTGAGGAATGCACTGTTGCGTGGGGTGTATGTAATCATGCCTTTCATTTCCATTGTATCTCGAGATGGCTTAAAACAAGACAGGTTTGTCCTCTCGACAACAGGGAGTGGGAGTTCCAAAAGTATGGCCATTAACCAACGCTTGATTTGATTGCAGCCTTTGTTTATTTGATATTTTTGGCGATCAGTTTCTCATTCAATTATTACTAAATTTTCTCTTTTTTGTCGATCGATTATTAATAAAAGTTTATTTCAATTTCTCTTCAATTCTTCGTATTCTTTAATATTTAATTTGATATCTTATTAGTCTTTAAGTGCTTTTATTAATGTATTTTCTCATTTGTATAATCAATACTTAAATAGAACTGAGAATTAAATAATATTTATGTCAAACAAGCATTTATTGATATTTTTTACGCTTTACTTAATTTACATTTGATATTAATTTCCGAAATTTGAATATAAATAGCATTTAACAACATTTAAAAATATTACATCAATACACACTATAATATTGAACATATTTTCTAAATTTGAAACAAAGTTATAGCTCATAAAAGGCTCAATCTCTTGAATCTCTTGTCTCTTATGTGTTAAGTCTAACAAAGGGAGGGTATTTCGGTGCTAACTTCAGATTTTGATAAAAATTTGTACACTCACTAATTTTGATGTCCTAAACACATGATAATTATACATAATAATTATTTTTGCTGACCTAACCTAACCTAACACAAAATGTTAGTAAAATACCTGAC
>JAQIWZ010000582.1:0-17696 GCA_034697245.1 Malaconothrus monodactylus | reverse complement strand
CATCCATTTATTTCGATTTTTCAATCATTCAAATTTTGAAACTAATATTTTTCTCCTGGTTTAATCAAAAAGGGTTCTAATTATTCATTAAGAGATGTTTATATTTTTAAGTTAAAGTCTCGACCATTTATATGTGATATTGAACTTAATAGTTCAAAAAGTTTTCGAACTAGCCTTTCACAGAAATTTATTTACAGAAATTCATTTTAAACTCAATCAAGTCTTACTACAATAGGGGAAAAAGATATTTATTCTAAATTTTTATGAATAGTTTTTGAAACTGAAAGAAGTTCAAAAGTTAAGTGAAAAGCTAATAGATTATGATTACTTAGCTATTAGTTTAGAATTGCATAACAGTAAACTTTATTTTGATTGTGTAATTTTTGATGTTATAAAAATATGAATATTAGCTGTCGATAAAGTTAGTGTGTTTGGAAATGACTAGTTTCGTATAAAATTATAAAATAATAAAACAAAAAGAAAAATTTGAATTTTAAATGGCTTTCAATTTAAAAATTATTGGATTTTCAAATAAGTAAATTATGTTTCAATGTCACCATTAAAACGAAGTTACATTAAGTTTTGTATTTTTAGTGCTTTCTATGTATCGAAAAAACATTTTTTAGTTAATTCTAACTTTAAATTTGACTACAATCTTATGACTAAATCGTCTCAAAATAAATCAATTCTAATTAAAAACATCATTTAATGGGAAGAAAAATAAAGAATTCGATGTCTATGCGATAAGTAGTGAATATAAATTATTTTATAGACACTATTCAATATGTTTAGCGGTATTTCAAGTGATCGTTATTTTGAGAAATTTCCTCATTTTGCTCAACAAACTCATTAACTCAGAATAAAAGTGTCATTTTGTTAATAAAGCAGTAATTCTCGCGTAATAAAGTCTAACAAAAAGAAGAAAAAAAAGAAAATAAAAGTTTAGCACATTATTAGTTATTTAATTTTCGATGATCTAAGACTAGAATGCAGTGAACACTTGTCGCTAAAATGAATATAACATTTTGTTTAACAATAAGACGTGAAAATATTTGAATGCCGTTATCATATTTCAAATTTCTATTAAAATTGACCTCGAAATATGTATTATATCTTTAATTATCAAACACGCAATCATCTAAACCAAGTTCAGGGATTGTATTGTACTGTAAGCTCTTCTCACTTACACTTATAGTCTTTGGTTGTTATGCAATTCTGAATGAAATCATAAGTTAATTAGCATTGAATTCGTGCTATAAATAATGTATAAATTATGTGAACCCCTTTTGCTGTTAGATTTAAATTCATTTTTAGACAGAATTGAGAATTCCCAACATATAATTTAGTGATTGACAAATGTGACTAATATTTCATCCTATTGTTGTCAAACTGAATGCAATTTAAAACTTGAATTCAGTTCTTGAAACACGATTCAGTTTTTTCCATTTGACAGCTTTAGGCGAAACCAGTAAAAAGTGAAAGAAAAAGTTAAAGAAAAAGTTAAAAAAGAAGTTAATTACAGCATTTTTAGGGTTTTCATATCGATCCTTATCTCGTCCTTCCTTTGCAAAAAACTTTACCTAAAGACCTAATAATAATGGCCTGAAGACCACATTCTTTGCTTATTCTTTAAAAATATTTGTGGGCTTTATGACGACATTGGATTAATTTATTGTGTTTTTCCAAAGCTTTTTAAACTATAACATTGAATTTTAATTATTTAATTTAAAGCTCATTTTTATAATACCCACAGATTTCAACTTAACGCTAGGATTAAATTCGATTCAAGCGATAAAGAGAAGAAATCAAATTAATCATTTTTTCTAAATCTCGTAGTATTTATAAAATCATTCACTATTTAATACCATTAATGTCTTGATATTAAATTATCAAAAAAATAAAAAAATAACAAAAGTTTATCTTAAGTATTGACAATTTAAACGTCATTAAGATTCAGAAAGCGTTTGCATTCATGCCCTTTCTTTTCAGCATTAATTAAAAAAATAATTTTACAGAAAAAAATATAAGACATCACAACATAATTTCACACATAGAAATAAGAATGTATTTTCATTAAATTTTAGAGATGTGACTTTAATTAAAATCAAATTCAATGCCATAAGACTTACGACTCGATATCTCTTCGTTTCTACGATTCAATTAAACACTTTTATTACGAATAACTTATAATTTATAAGCTATAAATCATTGCGAGGCTATAAAGTGAGAGTTTGACCTATTTATGAATCCCTTTAATAATTTAGTCACAAATTCAAACTTTGAATCAAACTTCAAAACACAGTCAATTCAAATTAATTAAATTAATTAAATTTAATAACTAATTATTTACATAGTATTGACACTGAAAGACACGAATGTTTTACATTAACGTTATTCAATGCTGTTTAATAATCAAAAATTTAAACTCTCAAGTTCTCAGAAATTGTATTTTAAACTTATAGTTATTTTCCAGTTCTGCTTTTCTGAATGATTAACTAATTAACTATTTTTATTGGTTTGTGAAAATCGCAGACCAATATTAAATTCTTTGATCTAATAAAAAAAGTGTGTCAGAGCTCTGGATCTCTTGCCATCTTTCATGATTAGGTCTGAAAGCTTAATATTTTGATTTTGATTTCAGTTTTGAATTCAAAAGTTTTCTCTAAACTTTTCAATTGAATTAACTCTATTTTGTATTTAAATTAAAATTTTCTTTACATTAATTATGTTTTATTGATATAAATAAATAAAACTTTAAATATAAACCTAGAATTTGAAATGGGAAAAGAGCTCCCACTCAATAAAACATTTTTCAACATAGCTGTCAAAAAATTTACTTAGAAAAAAAGAGTACGTAATAACTCATAACTTTAATTAAGAAATCTGAATGCTATCATATTTATCATATTTATTAAATGCTTCTTCAAAAGTTAATAGAGGTATTCCTTGATGTCTATCTACTTTGTTTACTCTTAAATTAGTTCAATGTAACACAAAAACCAGAAGAAAAATCAATGCATTCTGATTACAATCAACAATTTTTAAGTAAAGCTAAGGTTTGGCGCCGGCTTCACATTCCAAATACAGGATTGTTCTGGTTTGGATCGTCTAATCCTAAATTGTTTCTCTGAAGCTATGTTGAAAATTGAATCAACTCAAACTACTTGTACCATATCGTTAGTGGTGGTCTTTTTTGACACAGTACTTATGCTCTCTTTGTCGACTTAAAGATATGCGAAAGCATTTATCCTAGACTTCAATTTTATATTATTTCTATTTTAAGAATAGTAAATATGACTTTTTATTGTTATTAAAAATCTGTTTTTTTAAATAAAGTTCTTGAAGTTCTTTTATTGTTATACATTTTTATAATAGATTTAATATCAGTCAATGACATTCTGCTCTTTCATTGACAGATTTAAGAGAATTTAGTTAAACATAAAAACGAAAAGCAAAATGTTATATGAATTTTGAAAAACAAATTTATGGCTAAAGACTGAAAGACTGATAAACTTCAAGGTTTATGAAAAAATAATTCTCTAGTAAAAAATAAACTTCATATAAAGTTATTCTATTAAAAGAATGAAAAAGTGATAAATAAATAACTAAAATCACAACAAATACTTCATGATTGACAGCATAATAAGTATAATAAACAAATTTATAGTGTTTTCTCAAAATAACGTGAGACATACGTTCAAAACGTGATCAATAACGAAAATAAGTTTTTTATTCTGGAAAACACATAAGAATTAAGAATAAATTCAAGTTTTACTAAATTTTTAATCAACAGATCAGTGCATAGGCTCTAATTTCTCATCAATCAGTTGCGAAAATTCTTAATTAATGAAAATGATTAATTAATTTCAACGAAAGTTTCTAAAACTCAACTTTATTATCGCAAAAAAATAGATTTTCTTCTTTTTTTCGTGTAAGAATTTAAGTTTATACAAAACTAATCTTTTGTTGGATTCTTTGCTGAAAGTAAGAACAGCCAGTCTGCGAATCATTGCCCTAAAGACAGTCAATTTTAATAGGAGGTGAAGGTCAGGGCTTGTCCTCATTATCAAATAGTTTATCGGTGAATTATCTAAAGACTCGTTCGTGAGCAATGTTAAGTTTCGCGAAACTTCTTAACATAAAGCAATGAATTGGAATAAAGAACTTTTTAGAGATCGTAAACTTTATAATAGTCATAGGAATTCTTAGAATCAAAATTAGGGACCAGACAATTCACGCTTCAATGTATTTTTTCAATTTTATAAATATAATACATAAATCTAATATTGAACTTTTTCAAGATCGTGAGGGTTATATATAATTTGTATAATAGATGTACAGACTAACTATAAATGGTTTGCATTTTAATGAAACAGTAAGTTTGATAACACTTTCAAAATTTTATTCAAGTCTTATCACAAGTTGATATCTGCAGAAATTCACTGTTTATTTGTATGACTTATTATTTTGCAATAAGTTTTTTCATTAGTTTAAGTGAAAAACATGTTTTCACATGAAGGAATTTCTTGTATTTATGAAGAAATTTGTCATAATTTAGTATTAAGTCATTTTCTTATTTAGTTAATTAAATATAGCATAAAAGAGTAGATAAAAAATAGTGTTATAAATAACGATTTAAACAGTAAATTATGACAAATTTTCAGACATGCCTTCACGTGAACGTGTGTTTCACTTAAACTAATTGCATGACTTATGAAAAAAATAATAAGTCATAAAAATAAATTTAAGTCCATTTCTGCAGATATCAAATTGTGATAACACTTTTCAATCAAAATTTTCAAAGTCTTATCAAATGCATACCATTTATAGTTTGTCTGTACAACAGTTCCATAATTTTATTCTAAAGTCTTGTAATTTCAAAGTTGAAGGTTTTTTATGGAGGTTTAATTTCTTTTATTGTGAATAAAACGGATGAGACATTAGATAAAAAAAGCAAAAAGAAAATAAAAAGAAAAAATAATGTTCGCATTAAGTGATGTCTATTTGCGGGAATGTGTTTGCGATACAATCTTTAATTATATAGACATAACGTTTAAGTATTTGGTTTCTTAATAAAGTTTGATAGCAATCAAATAGTGTGTGGGTTTGAATAACTGATGATTGTGTAAATATAAGCGTTAACTTAAACTATGGTTGTCTTACTTTGAGCCTCACTGTCATCAAACAAGTCATAATAATTGACTTGTTTATAGAATTCATTTCTTCTTATGTCGATTTGGTTGTTCATATTAATCCATAAGTTATTTATATATTCTTTATAATTATATCTGATATTAAAACGGTGTGAACCCCAACCTTCGATAGGCACGACATTAGGTTTAAAATTAGCCTCACTTAACAAGGACGTCATCATCAATGCTACAAATTCTGTAATAATAATTAATTACAATTTATCGAAACGATTATATGACATATAATTAAATAGTAAATTATATTAATAGCCGTCACATCAAATGTAATTCAATGTTTGGAATTCCTTGAAATTTATTCATATATTATATATATATATATATATTATCTCAACCTATCAGTCAATTTAATTATTGATAGTTTTTTGAAATTCCCAATCGATTATAAATGTTTAAGCAGAAAGTCTCTAAATGGTTAAAAACAGTGTAAGTTTTTATGCAGTTAATCAATTCAATGTAGAGGAATTCCAACTATAGGAGGGTAGGATTTAGTTTTTTTTAAACAATTAATGTCCTCCAAATTTTGATACATAACATTAGTTATTATACTGAGACGAAGACGCTGTTTATTTTTTCAATTGGGCAAAACCTACACAATAATTCTGTTAAGCCCCACTTTAGACCTCTCACTATTCAATTTTGATTTAATAATAGCGCTGTAAAAACACTCTCAATAAAATAAAATAATATTTTTCTTTCTATTTTTAAGTAACAGTTTGTTGCTAACCAACATAGAGATGAATTATGTTTTTTTGATTTACAGTTACGTTCATTTATTTTACTGCATTCAAGTTTACATTAAATGTCAACGAGAGACTCAGTTTAAATTTTAAAATATATAATATAAAAATTTTATTGCATCAATGTTGTAAACAAACTTTAACTTCTAGTTTTACTTCTATTTTGATTCTAAATATTCGATAAAAGTGAAGGTCTGTCATAGAGAAATTCCTCAATTTTTTGTTAATTGAGCTAAAAAATAAAAGTTTACTACAAAAATAAATAACAAAATGAATTTTCAAGAATACGAAATTGCATAAAATTTCCAAACTTAGGAATGTGGTATTTATCGGTTTTAAATTTATATCGAAAATAAAAGTTACAAAAATTTATGCAGTATTTAATTACATATGACATTAATTTTTAATAAATAAAATGCAAATAAGTGTTTGAAGGATAGAATAAGTCGTTATATGAATGATATAAATCTTTATGATTTTGGATATACCTCCAGGTGGTTAACCCTTACATAAAATAAACTATAAGAGAGCAAATTGAGTTTTGTTTATAAATGGTTAAATGTTAAAATGTAAAAAGTTCTTTGCCTTTTACAATAAATTGCATTTTTTGTTCATTATAATATTGCAAAAGATAATTGATATAATAGAGAATTTCCAATTTCAACAAGTATGATATTTTGGTTTTTACCACAGGTTCACCTTGAAGTACATACGCTTGAGACAGATTTTGCCTAAGGCTAAGCCTAGTTAGAACATCTAACTTCTATTTAATCTATGGTTCACTTTTACAATAAGATTGATTTTTTAAAACTAATCATTGACTTCCATTTATCAGATTTTGTGATTAAGTACTCATTTTGTAGTGCATGTAATTGATTAGAAATAATTAAAATTTGTCAAAATAGGATTACAGCAAAAATATTGAATTTTAAAAAATACTTTTCATGTCGACCTTAAACTTTTTTCTTAATAATACAAACGTGATTGACTATTATGTTGTTTTCGTCATTGATATTTACTAATCCTTCTAATGATATTATTTTTTAAAATTTCTGATTTGATTGCTAAGTAATGGTTGTTCTCTTTGTTCAGATTCGCATTTCATTTTTTCTCAACATGATTGCATTGAATCGCTAATGTATTTAAAAGCAAATTATTACTAATCACTACTTAATAGTCATTTCAAATCATATTAATTTGAATGATTTGCATTTATAAGCAATAATTAAGTTCATCGATTATTAAAGTATTTTTTTCTGGGGAATTATTAATCACCTTTTTCCATTTACGAAAAAAATTGAATCAAGTTTTAGAAGCATTGAGTTTTAAACAGATCACATTCAGATCGATATTAATATTAATATTAATTAAAAATTATTATTATTATTAATAATGCACTTATTTTTGACTATTGGAATCATTGAGAGATCAATTATCTATTGGATGCATAGCTCCCAAAGAAATTCTTAAAGTTTTACATAGAGTTCTTGAGCTTAGATTAAATTAAGACTACAAGAATTCAAGAATTAATACAAGATTTAATATATGCGAAACACAATAAATCATTATTAACAGTGATTTATAAAAATAAATGAAAAACGTTTCAGTTTATAATTAACTTTTATTCAGAGTCACGTTATTAGGCTTAAGAATTGCAAAAGACATGGTTCAGGAGATAACTAATGAGAACTTGGAGTGAGTACAATATGATCTAAAGAAGCCAATGATACTATAATCACGAAAAATGAAATTCTAGTTTTCGAAAATGCATTAATCAATAAATACATACATTTTATAATATATAATATTTTTAATATTCAAGAGTGTTTGATATTAGAAATCGTTCCCAAAGTCTTGAAATGAGTTCTAAAACTTCAAGTAGTCTTAAGTAACTATTAGTGAATTGCAAATCATTTTTTCCTCAACCAATTATTAAAATAAAACACTGATTGCAAAATAGTAAATACTATTTGAAGAGACTTTTACTACTTTTAAATAATTTGATAATAATTTTTGATTTCTATAGCATTACAAAACTTTTGATGCAAAAAACTTTTCTTTCGAAATACAATTCACTTACGTTTAGTCTGTCGTCTATTGATTTATTAACAACTTATAGAAAAAAAACACAATTCAATCACTTAAAAATATTTTTTCGATTAACTTATTTGAAAGTAAAACAATCGGTAATTTTGATAATTATATAAATAACACTTTCTAACAATAAGTTATGTTATAAGACTAGAAAGACTAATATATTTTACTATAAAAAAAGAATTAAAGCTATTTATTATATAAAATATGAGGTTTTTAGGTCGCGATCGGTAATTATATGGACATCAATTTTTTTTAATAACGGGATGAAATAAAACACAGCTTTATATCTCTAATTCAATTGATCCAATCCATGATCTAATTTTAAATCTAATTCTATCCAATACTTATTGAGGAATTCAGAGACTGAGGAAATACTATTAAAATTTTATTATATATTCAAATCTAGATATTATTATTTCACTCCAGTTTGATATTAGTTTTACTAAATTCAATATAATAAATATAATAATACACTATTTGGAGTTATTATGTGAAGGAATACACTATTTGCAGTTATTATGTCAAAGAATGGCTAATCGATCAGAAAAATTATACTCAATTTTGAATTCTTTTGAATTAATGATTAATTATTGATTATATAATTGGATCTTAGAATAGATATTAAGAAAATCACATTTGAATCAGTTTTTAAAGTGTTTATTAGATCTGCTTTTTTAAAATACAAATATTTTTGAAAAATACTAAAAAGTTGAGATCCATTGAGACAAAAATTTTCTAGAATTTTAAGAGTGAATGTCATCAAAAATATCTAAACTGTAAATGTTTCGAATAAAATAAATTAATTCTTTCCCAATAAAAGAAATAATTATAGTATTTATTCAGTGTTTTTTGTTGTTTGTATAGAATTTGAATACAAAATACAAAAATAATGAAAATAATGATTACCGGCAATAAAATAATGACTTATCAGAAAAACAACAAAAAATTTGAACCTAAAGTGAACCAAATTTATTAAAAGTAAAAACCAATGAAACAAATAATAATCTGAATATATAAACGATATTCGGAAATAATGACATAAACTATAAAAAGTGGTAAACATTAATCAACACTAATTTTAATCCAATCGTCAATAATATCATTAATAGCCTTATTATTCCAGTCGGACTTAATGTCATCCAAATGGTTATCAAAATCAGATAAATTCAAGTGATACTGATTTTTATAAATAAATTCATGAATAGCACTGAAGGCAATGGTGGAGCGATCGATACGATGTCCGCCAGTCTTTAATTTCCATTTATTGTCACTGAATTGGTAGAGACTAAGAGCCGATTCGATCTCGTTTTGATCGTCTAAAGCGGACGAAAGACCAAAATTATTAACCATTACTATAACTGAATCGCTATTATTTTCCAATAATTTTTCGCCAATTCTTTGCGCAAATATATTGGGAGTCGAGTCCAGAAAGTATTTGTTCGCTTGATAGTAACCACCGATTACTAGAGGACTGTTCTTATAATAGTTTGATATCTATTTTGATTTAAAAAACAAAATTAATGTTAATTATGAATCAATTTTTTAAAACTCTATTTATTGCCCAAAGCATAAACTTATTATTAATAATGAATAACAAGTTTTTATTACAAAATAATTAACCACTTGTTTGAATTAATAATTGATCGAAAAAAAACGTTTATTTTATTAATCGATAAAGCGATTTGTTAAATAATTGAAGCCTTGATTTAAATCTGATTTTAAAGTAAACAAATGATTAAAAAAAAAATAAACAAAAAATTAATATAAAAATTGGAATCATTGGAGACCTGAATGAGTGCCATTTCGAGCATTGGAGTCAAACCATGAGTTGAATGAAAGAGTGGAACGCAATCAACAAATTCAATACAATTAATACCCGAACTGTTCTTTGATTTTTTGGCCAAAATTAGTCCATTAACCGTCGAGTGCGGGTATTTCAGTGAATGCATCACTAGTTTTATGTAACAACGAACTGAAACCAATATTTCACTCATTTCTCAAATATTTTATTTATACTTTATTTAATTTTAATTTAATTCTTATATTTTTTCCTATTTTTTCACTTCCGATAATGTGTTTTGTCACTAATATGTCTTCAAATGTTTTGATTATTAGAAAATTTTGTTGAATTTTTATCGTTTATTTTAATGCAATTATTTCTATAATAACTATTTAGTGATTGTATTCATTCGGAAAGTATTCAAATATTATTATTAATTACGTTATACTTGAAAAATAAGTGGAAATCAAAATCAGATGTGATTAAAGCGTAATAAAGAGTGGATTGGGTCACAAAACATTATTACGACTTGACGTTATTTATGAACATTTATTACTATTGAACAGAACTCTGCAATGCATTAAAGAATAGTTTAGTTATTGATTAAACTTAGAGTTAGTTCTGATCAATAATCAGATTCGTTGATAACTTGAATTCATGAGTAAAAAAACTTTACTAAAAATGATTAACAATAAAAACAATATTTTGATGCTTTCACAACTTTATTATTAATGCATTTCATTTCACTTTTTCTTTCATTTTCCTTTTCTTTTATAAATTAAAAGCAAGAATTTCAAAGTTTAGTAAACTTTTGAATTTTAACTAAATTCAAAGCTTTTATCATTAGATAATTTTATTTGAGATAATTTATTATTTCAAAACTTATTATACAATTGAACACTAGAACTGAGATCACAAAATAAAGAAGCGCTTCATTAGTGCTAAACGTTTAGTCCGTGTATTGGATCGTGTCTTCAAACTCAATGACACGCTATTCTAAATGTTAACTATGTTTGAAAAGTAGGATTTATTATCTAAACAGCACGAAATCAATTTATGAATAAATATCTATTCATTTTTCTTGTATTTCATAATTTTTAAAAATTAATCAAACTTTAACAACAAAAAAGTGTTCATTACTATAAAGTTTTGAGACTCTCAAACACGACAAACACACACTTTTCAATTTGTTAAACAATGTAATAAAGCGTAAATTTTCGCTTTTGGGATTTGAAACCTTGTCATCAGAAGCTATTGAGAGCAAAATTTATCGAATTGACAGAATATAAGTTGTCGATCAATCAAACAAAACATGAAAATCAATAGTTTAGTCGAAGAAATTCTTCCGAACAAATGCTTGAAATGGATCCTATTGTAAAAGTCTATGATAAGAGTATTGAATTGAGTTCTGGATTGACCCAAATTTATATAAATATTGAGAAATAAACATAATTAAGATTGAGATTATTCTAATTTTATTGACTTTAATTCCAAAATTGGCACTAGAATTACATATTATTAAATTTGGGCTATTGTTCAACCTATTTGTCAAATAGTGCTAACAATTAATGTTAATTTTATGCATAGTTTAAGTGAATGTGTTATCGATTTAAAAGTTGACTTTCTTTTTGTTTTTCTACAAAAGCCGATGGCGCTTATGATTATCTTTAATTTACTTTAAAATTAATAACTTATATTCAATACTATATAAATTTAATAAATATTTTTACATCTTTGTGAAACTAAAGTTTCCGTTATATACACTCTTTCGTGAATTTCAAAAATCAATTTTTAAATTTGTCGTTCAATTAATGTATGTCTTCCCAAAAGTAAATTTAGAGGTTTATAACGAAAACTTTTATCAAAAAATGTCAATTATTTGAATTTTCTGAAAACTTGATTCTAGTCAAAGCTCAGGAATACATTAAGTTTAAGGCATCTTATGATAAATTTGAATGCACTAAAAAACATTCTTTTGTTTTCAACCTATTCTAATAGTTATTTAATAGTTTAAATGGATTTTAAGTAATTTTAAACTTTGTGTAACAAATAGGATATAATCTAATAATAATTGTGAAATTTACGTAAACAGTGTCGCACATTTATTTTCAAAACAAGACTATGAATTAGCTAAAAATTGGCTAAACTTTAATAAACAACATCATAAGTTCGAACAAATGGACCTCTAAAGGAATTGTATTTCTTGTACATTTCGAGCATTAATGTTTTGTTAAACCAAATTTCAACTAAACTAAGAAATAGAAAACTTGATTGTAAACACACTCGAAGAACCCTAATTAAAAAGTTATGATTACAAAATTCACAGCTTTTTATTAGGTTTTCATCAGAGTTCTAACTTATTTCTTGGCTCAAAAACATTTGAAATGAAAGTTATTGATTCAACTTTTTAAAAGGACTAGATATGAAACTGGTTCAAGTTTGTAGTTTAGAGACTCTATTCAAAATTTTGAAGAAGTGCTCACAATTCAAACCCTAATGTGAAAACTTCTAAAAATATGTTCTATTCTTTAAAAGTCCTTCTTTGAAATAAAGTCGATATTTCCATTGATTCAGCTCTATCTGAGATTCAATGATTGATTAAATAATATTTCTTAAGCGAAAGAGAGCCGAATATTGTCAGTCCATCTAATGCACAATAAGTTGATATTATTTTAAAAAGTAAAATATTTTGAAATTCAATAAATATATGAATCTTCACAAATTTATCTAAAAGGTTTGTGTATCTCATATATGAGGCCTGGCCAAACTGTGGCTCGCGAGATCCAAATTAATGGCTTGCGAAGACTTCCGAAAAATTAAAAGCTCTTAAATGTTTTGGAAAAAACGTTCTTAATTTCCATATAAAGCCTAATAGTCTATTGTATGATAGGAAAAAATACTAATTTATCGAGTCATTCAATACTTTGTATCCAATGTTTAAAATACTTCATTACTATATTGACAATTTCTTTAGCGCTTGTAAATAATAGACTAAAATCGCTTTTAAATTGATTATAATTGAAAGTAAAATGAGTAATAAACTCATTCATCTACGAGTTTGTATATATGAATAAAATTGTTGGCTCTCAACTTGATTTTTACCCTCTCATTTGGCTCTTCAGCTCTAAAAGTGTGGCCAGGCCTGTCATATTTCTATCTAAAATCTTAACTTTTAGTTACAAATTATCACTAAATAAATATTTATAATCAAAACTCGGATAATGTTTGCAATATCCCTATTAAATATTCAAATTTTAATCTAAGAAATAATTTAATGATGTGATCGATTGAAATTTTAATTAATAAACTAATTGCTAAATCATTTTTGGCGAGTTGTAAAATGGATTTCTATTTCATTCCCAAACGATAAGTCATTTGATTGAATATTTTCATTATTTAAATTGTTCTAAAACATTACTAAAATATTTTTAGTCAAAGTATTGTTAATTTAGTCAAAAATTATTCTATCAATTTTTTAGTAAAAAATTCTCACTATTATTAGTGAGAAAAGGCACTAGTGCACCCAATTTGAAACAAACACATAGTTTTTCTAAAAATAAAACAATTTGACAAACATTCAAATTGATTCTGTATTTGTGGCACAATCACTATTCAAGTTATTTGTTTAAAGAGTTTTATTTTCTCTGGTGAAAGTTGTCATTTTTCGTTGAATATGAGGTGATCTCCGATATCTTGTAGCTAATGATGGGCTTCCATTTGGTGATGTTCTTAGAGTTGGATTGCACGCACCACTTGTATTGGCGGAGACAGAACTAGCATTCTCTGCTTCCTCTGGTGACTGAATCGCACGATAAACTCCTATCAATTTTCGTACCTATAAAACAAATCGTATTAATAATACTTGTCCTTAACAAATACTCTACTGTCAACCGCAAGCTTTTCATCGATTCTCTTTATCAGACGCTATATTTTGCTATTATTATTATTATTTTTTATAGTATTTTTTACACATTTTATTAAAGTCTATATCAGAACTTTCTTATAATTTATGCTTTTCTCAAAGCATTTGTTTGTTTGCCAAGTAAATCGACATTAACTTAGTTGAAATTCTAATATTAGTGAAATATACAATACTTTACTGATTTCAATATTTTTATTTTGTATAGAAATCGTTTAAGAAAATAATCTTAAGAACTTTAAAAGTCTGAATCTCATTTTATTTTTCTTTAAAATAAGAAAAATATTCGAAATATGAATGAAAGTATTGATTGATTCGAAGTGTTTAAGAAATGCTACAGTAGAATAAAAACTGGAGCTTTTTTGGGAAATTAAAAAATAATTATTCTTAACTTGAATTCACTCATTAAAAAATCCTTAAGTTTATTTAGAAATTCTGAGCTCAAAATCTTAAGATATCTGAAACATTATTTGATGTAATAGTTCCTCGCATGAATTGGTCTGACTTTCATTTTCATTGAGTTTTAAATTTGACTCATTCAAAGTATAAATTTATTATTATTAATAATTTATATCATGAAAGATATACAAAGATTCATAATCTTTTTAAACAATATGATCAAAACTAAAGTTAAGGTTGTGCTCATTTTATGGCATTAAGTGCACTTTCAAATGAGAATATTGAAAAATAATTTTATCAAATTATATGGTTTACTCTATTGTTATATGAAATAATTTTCTAAACTCAATGCTTTTACTACATATGTGCACATCGATTGAATATATTTGCCAAATGCCTGTCCATCATTCCTATAAATTAATAGTTATGTGATATTGTGATTGCTATTCTTTTGTCGTTTATTTCGGGCTAAATTGGAAACAAAATTATATTCTGTTTTGAAGGCTTGTGAAAGAGCATTGAGTTTAACTGAAAGTAAAAACTTCCAAAAAAGATTGTTAAGAAGGACTGCGTTTATATTTTATTCATCAAATAATTGAATACTAATGCTATTCATTAAATGATTTCATTAAATGATTTCATTAAATGATTTTGTCATCATTCTGCTCAAAATAAAGTCTTGAGATTCTTTTATTCTAGAATCAATCCTCATTCTTCTGAAAGAATTAATCGTAGAATTTGTTTTAATGGCATTCAGTATATTTTGTAACAGAAATAAATGAAAACAAAAATCATATTATGAGATAAATCAGGAATGAATTTGAAGATAATAACTATTTTCATCAATATTACCGATTTATTCATATGGAAAATATATCAAAATTTGTTAATTATATAATTTTCTATTTAATACAATAACAAGAATCAAAATTACAAAATCTTTTCTGAATATTTCGGAAAGTATTGTGTACTTGAAATCAATTCTATATTTTGAAACTTTCTTAAATAAAACTTATTGTAAAAAACAACTATTTGCCTTATTTTAAACTTGAAATCTTTTTATACTTACCTCATCTTCATCTTCAGGTAAAAATATCTTATGTGGAAATTTGACTATTAATCGCTTTTTCTCCTGAATAAACAAAATAAAAAAAATAATTAATCCATGTTTTATAATTCGAGACGATTTCTGAGAAACGAAAATCTCATTCATTCGTTTGCAGTAGAAAATCCTTTGATTTAATTTATTTTGTGAAATGAAATTGAATTGAAAATCAATGTTATATAAGGTTTGGTATTTCTTGTGTATCTTTAATTTGATATAAAGGAGAGTTTGATTTCGTGTTGAGTAATTCGTTTGAATTGCTTCAACATTAAGTAATTGCTTTCCTCTATTATATAATATGAAACCATTTACCAAGAATTGAACGCATTTCTCAAGAGTCTCATAAATTAAATTTGTAAATATTCACTAATCATGAATTGCATCTCACGAACGATTTCAAATGTTTAAAGCTTTAAAAAGCACCGGTCGTGAGACAAATACGATCTATAACTTGACTTCAAATCCAAAATACTTTAAATCAATTCAACTTCTTTTTTGAATTAGAATTTTGTGATCAGCTATTTTTCATTGTATTGTTTTGTTAGTAATCGATCACTATAAAATCTGGAACTTAATTAATAAAATTGTCATATTTTATGCATTCAAAAAAAGCCAATTCGAGATCAGTATAACTTATAGTTAATACTCAATGTTTCAATGAGTGCACATTTTTTCGGATGTTAAAAAAATTTCACGTTAAGAAGTAGGTGCACCTATTTTTTCATGAATAAAATTCTAATCTCTACAAATGCAGAATCAGAATGTGTTAAGAGAATAATTTATTTTCATGAATTCTCGCGGGATATTCTTATTCTTATGAAAGACTTCTTTTATTTGCTTTGAACTCGAATTCTTATCATAATCTGACTAAATATAAAAGTCAAACAACAAATTAATATTTTTTTGCTGTACATATATTTTATACCGATATATATATTGAATAATCGATATATAAATATATATGTAGTATAAAACTTATATATATATGAATGCATTTATATTAATTTCTTTTTGATAATTCTACGAAATAGAATTTTGATAGTTTTCATTAAATTCATTAATATTGAAAAAATCAGTCAATTTTGTGATCAATTTTCATTATTTACTGCAAATCAAATACTCTTTGTTAAAGAATGATAAATAAGATAACTCAAGATTGAAGAAGTCTTGACTCACAGCTTTAAGTTTCCTAATTTCGAAATCTTCTAATTGTTTCTGAAATCCAGAATTAGGTGAAGAGATGCTACGCGCTCCTCGAATAGCTTCAAGTGCTTCTTTACAATTAAGCGAAGTAACGGACCTAAAAAGCAGCAATAAAAAAGTATTGATAAATGAGATTTGTTTTCCAATGAGAGAATGTATGTGTAATGACAATCGTAAATACGGTTAGTATGTGAAAAATGACTTCGACTTACATTAGATAAGCGACAGCTATCGTTACACTCCGCGAAACACCTGCCAAACTATTAGACAAAATAGAAGACAAAGTTAACCCAAATTAAACCCAAATTAAAGCTTAATTAATGTCTTTAATAATAAATCAATCGCTAAGCAGAATATTTTGTAAACTTTTTTAGGCATATCTTCACTGTAACAATAAGTTTATATTGTTATAACTTTGACATTAGAAGAATGAGTGGGTATATTGAGTACCGCTCCTATCTATTAGTTTGATTTTTTTGTGATTTCGTGATCGCAAATGTCTTTATCAATGAAAGGTGTGTCACAGCGACAAAGTCAGACTTATAAATGTGATTGTAATGAATAGACTATACATAGCGTTACTTCATTATTATGAGAATAGATAATAATGTTATTCTATGTTATATTTAATGTAAGCTCTCTAACAATTTCTATGTTTTAGGTTTTATGGAAGTTTTGTTAATCAATAATGAACTTATTTGAAAGCTATACTATATTTCGTGATCTTTTACAATAAAACCATTGAAGAAACTTTTAAACCTCTGATATGTGGGTCAATGGCTGTATTTAACTGTCAGTAAGTCATTACCAACTGTTTATTAAATTTTCCTCAATATTTTATGGGATGATATCACTGATACTCTTCCTCAGAAAAACCACAAATAATTGTTGTCAAAAGCATATACAGTACACTCTAATCGTTCTCTATCTGATTTCATATAT
Organism: Malaconothrus monodactylus; assembly: GCA_034697245.1. Lineage (NCBI taxonomy): Eukaryota > Metazoa > Arthropoda > Arachnida > Sarcoptiformes > Malaconothridae > Malaconothrus > Malaconothrus monodactylus. The sequence goes on along the minus strand of JAQIWZ010000582.1, from coordinate 301 downwards.
AAGCTTACGTAAATAAACGTTTCTTAAACTATTTTGTTTTCAATCTACAAAAACTTTTAGTAACAACAATCAAATTTTTCAAAACATTATGAGGATTATGAATACATTCATTCTTTGAAGTCCTTCACTGATCACAAATTTAAAAAACTAACAAATAATTGATTTTATAACTCTCCTTATCATTAAATCGATGACTTACTACTGGAAGAATAACTGCTATAGCTTGAAATGATTCCATTATTCTTGTATTGATAGCCCTGACATAAGCTTTTAAAATAAATTTATCAATATTTGAAAATTA
>JAQIWZ010000581.1:0-17707 GCA_034697245.1 Malaconothrus monodactylus | reverse complement strand
GTTTTATATTCATTACTAAAAATATGATTAAAGAGAAAGGAATGCAATCTTTTCAACGCTATATTAAATGATATCATATTTCAAGAATTGCTAATAATTGTTATATTGAAGACTAAGTTATAGCCAATAAATGGGAGAATATATTAATATCGATAATAATAAATAAAATATAATTAACAAACAATGAATACCAGCAATCACTTGAATGTAGTTTTGATCGAATGCCTTATCGGGTAATCGAAGAGATGGCAAACGATTGTGTTTTGTGTGAAAGACCACATCATTAGGTAATGAGTGCCAAACCAATGACTCCAAAAATACAACGTTTTGAGTCTTTTGTTCCTTAAGAATCCATTTCTTGAATCTAATTTCGTCGAAGAATATTCGGTCTGACTTAAGAAGTGTTTGGACATTTCTTTCTCTAACCACTAATGAGTAGTCGCAGTCTTTGCACACTTTTTGACATAAACTATACATCGATTTGAAGTGAAAGTCATTTGCGTTCAAATAAATACCAAAACATTTAAAATATTCTCGAGATATGTCCAATAAATCAATTCCTTCGCATCGCTTCCGAACTAATGATATCAAACGCGACAACAATTTTGGATCAATTGATGTCATTATCAACGTTTGGTTTAGTATTTATACAAATAATTAGTCAATTAATTAGTCATTTATTATAATGCAATCGAAACGCATCGAAGAAGTCATTTTCAATGAGTAATAATTGATTCGAATGTTGATTTGAATTCAAATTTTGGAACATTGAAGTCATTGAAATCATGTGATCATTAGTTCTTTTAAAATAGACGTGTTTTCGGTTTTAATATTATTACCATTTTATTTAAAAATTAGTTTTTAATCAAATTATTTTCGATTTTAAACTCATATCAAAATTAATTTATTGCAAAAATAATACAAAAATAAAATATATGATGATTTAAAACCAGAATTTCTAAAAACAAATTCAAATAAAATATAATTTTTGACTTTAAATAATAACCGAATTCTAAAAGGGATTTATTATTAATTGAAAAAATATTAAACACTTTTGTAATGAGTTATAAAACATAAGCAAAACTTATAGTAATAGTTATTGATAACCGATCCCTAGAATGGAGGACTAAGTGCTCGACCGCTTTAGCGACCATTTCAATAGTGACTCAATATATATTTTAGTCTTAAAATTATTGATCAATTCATAAATTGAATCGATTTTTGAATTGAAAATTAATAAAAAAACCAAAGTTTAATTTAAAAATAAGATAATTATTAAAGGGTTTGTAATTATTAGACATTAATTATTAAACATTATTAATTGAATTCATCTCTTATTATATATAGAGGACTGGCGTCGGGAACAGTTCCGTCTGAAGACATGTCGTCATCAGAAGAAGTGTCTTGGATTTCATGGTTTTGTGGTCTTCGAGGGAATGAATACTTCTGTGAAGTTGACGAAGACTACATTCACGATAAGTTCAACTTGACCGGTCTTTCTGAGTCTGTTCCGCACTATAGACAGGCTTTGGATATGATTCTTGACTTAGAACCTGACGACGAACTTGAAGAAAATCCTAATCAGGTCTTTATTAAGTCATTAGTTATTTATTTATTAATGAAATTGAAATTTTTTTTGTTTGTAATTTCATTCATAATTTGTATTGAAATTTGTGTCAAATTTGTCCCTAAATTAATAACTAATTGTTTGTTTGTTTTGATCCAAAGAGTGATCTTATAGAACAAGCGGCAGAAATGCTTTACGGTTTAATTCACGCCCGTTTTATTCTAACCAATCGCGGAATCGCACAAATGATCGATAAGTACCAGAACGGAGACTTTGGTTACTGTCCACGAGTGTACTGCGAGAACCAAACAATGCTTCCGATCGGCTTATCCGACCTCCCAGGAGAAGCAATGGTAAAGCTATATTGCCCAAAATGTATGGACATATATAACCCAAAGTCTTCACGACATCATCACACTGACGGCGCTTACTTTGGCTCTGGTTTTCCTCATATGCTATTTATGGTTCATCCTGAGTATCGACCTAAGCGACCAATTAATCAATTCTTTCCGCGTCTTTATGGCTTCAAAATTCATCCGTTGGCTTATCAGTTACAACAACAAGCAGCAAATAATTTCAAAACACCCGTTCGTCCAATGGGTTATAATAATGGAAAGCGTTAACAACGATTCTATTAATCACTCACTTATTTGTAATTATACTATAATTAGTAGTATTTATGATTGAGAATCCGTATGAATTATAATTTCATTATTACTAAGATCTAAGTTTTCAAAACCTATTGCTATTATTTCTCACAATTTTTATTTCTTTGTAATTCACTCTCCCTATATATAATTGAAAATAATAATTGAATTGAAGTTTCGGTTTCATACAAACTAATCAAACAAATTATAACTTTTCTTCAATTTATTCAATAAAATTATTTATCACCTCAAAGTTGAGTTACTTTTCGGTTATTTTTGAATATCTTATTATCAGTTGATTTAATTTCTTTTTTCTGTTATGGTTTTCGCGAAATTCAATGCGTTTGCGAGAAATCAATTTTCATTAATTTATACTTTATTTGATTTTAAGTAGTAATCGATTGGGTGTTGAGTAAAATTAAACAAACATCAAATAGTGTTATAAAAAATAAATAAATAATAATTAAAGCAATTAATTTGAAATAAAAAAGCATTTTATTAGCTTTTGCTTATTTGCTTATTGTGCCGTTAAATCACAGTTTGAATAAATGAAATGAGAATTACTTGAAATACCGTTAAAAGTAATTAAAAGAATCTATATTTAAATTTCTAACATAAAAATATATCAAAATGATTAGAAAATGATATGACATAAAGTTAAAAATGTGTTATCACTTAATTGAAGACAATTAAAATGTATTCAGTATTAACTCAGTATTAAGTACATTAAATGTATATTAAATAAGAGTTTGGGAAATTAGGTTAAGAATAATGGTGCACAGTTTAATAGCCAATGAGATAATGAGTTAAAACATTTGAAATACTGAATTTATTTAATGCCTAGACAAAGGGCACATTTTTCAATTAATTTTATTATCGTTCTGGCGGACGATCTTTAGAAATTGCTTCACGATGTCTTTCTCTGCAGTATCTTTTATGTATTGGCCAATCGCGTTGTTGACATAATAGACCACAATATCTAGTTTGCTGACATCGACCACATATTGAGAACTCTCGTGGCTCTCTTTCGATTCGAATACATGGTGCGTAATGACACTCGTAATAACTGAATGTTTGATCTTTTTCAATGAGAAATATTTTATTGTTAAATATAAGTTAAATAAGTAGTTGAAAAATAGCTCAATCTGTTTAAAGCATTATTTGTTTCAATCAATTCTGTATTTGAGTGTTCGAGAGTTTAGTGTTTAGGATATTAATCATAATAAACTATTCCTAGTATTAAGATATATATTTTGGAAGATCTACTCATGATTTTAGTGCTCAACCCACAACCCTGTAAAAGCTATATTAAGAAAAACCTACACTTTATTTTTATTAGACAAGTTGATGAAAAAGCAAAATTTATTTTTCAATGTTAACGAACACTATTCAAGAAATATAACTTCGTTTGAATCAACATAAATGAGAAGCAAAACTTTTTCTGAAAACTAATGTCAAAACTTGTTGTAGTTTATAATGAATTCTAAAACAACAGTTTTGTTATACAAACTTAAGAGTGAATTTAAAACTATAACTAATTCTATATAAAAATCTAATTCTCAACAAATAGATTACAAAATTGAAAATTGAATTGAATTGTAAAAAAACTTACAAAAAAAGCTAACTTTTCAGCCCTTGAATGAATTGATTGAAAGAGGTTTGAAATAAAACATAAGTTAGAGAATTTGGACTTTGCTTATTTGATAGGGGAGAGACTTAGCAGAAGGAAATTGATTTTTTGCATCAGCTCTCTAACTTATAGGTTGTTTAATTGATTATCACAGTTTATAAGAAATTGAAGGAATTGATAACAATTTACGAGAAAATAAATCAAAACCTATTCATTCATCAATCTTTCAAAGAACAATTTTATAAAGAGCTTGAAGAGAACTTTAATAAATAATTAATATATAAGACATAATCTCTATCACCAAAATTTTGATTAAACTTTCCACAAAAGCTTATTAATCAATATTAAATGAAAGCCAAGAGTTTATAATATAAAAAAAATATATAAAAATATATAAAATATATATATATTTGCATACCTTCATCATCAATAAGGTCTCCGTTGGCATCAAAATATTTTGTACTTTCGATGGGTGAATGCTATAAATAAATAAAAATACAATAAAATAAAGCAATTTCAAACATTAAAAAATAAATAAATACTTCGTTGTGCAAGTGTTCCGGCGGTAATTGTTGAATCGCAGCCCAATAAAGCGTTAAGTGTTGATCACTAGTTTTGAGTGTACGCCAAGAAGTAGAATACCAGTTATAAACTTCCGAATGTGTGACAAGACATAAATTATCGAGTCTATTGTCCATGGGTATGTGGTTCTTATGAACAACACGAAGAGCAGGTGGAATATTACCGAAATGAGACTCCCAAATTACATCCTGTAAATATCGCGCTGAAGATCTTCGTCTACCATTTGTGAATGCATACGCAAATATTATGGCTCCATTTCCATCACGATCGATCTCCAGTCGCGCCTATTATATTAAATACCATACTTTTCTTAATATTTGCTCTTATTGATTCATTAGTCCAACTTTATCATTAATTTATTTTTTTCTCTTATTCCCTTGAGTTGGGCTCAAAAGTTGGCCCGAAATTAATTACTAACTCAGACTTTAATTATAATTTTTATCTAATCGATATCTGATTCTAATGTCTTAAATATAACTGAAGAACAATAATACTGAATAGTTTGTAGTTAAGTTTAGACTTACTTCAAAACTATATTCACGGGCCAGTACTATATCTTGTTCATCAAGCAATGTGTACTTGAGCTAAAATAAAATAATTATATTATTAGAAGAAAACAGAATTACTGAGAAGGGGTAATGACAAGAAATAATTGTTTCAATGTTTTACTATTAGTGAAAACAGCTTTTCTCGATTATCTACAGTACAGATTATTTGCTGTACAGATTATTTACTGTATCCTTGCTTTATATGCAACTTATTGATTAGTTTCAGTGCTTTTCGCATTTAATAGCTATTAAATATTAATATCAATTTGAGTGAGATTTTCCTTCCTTTTAGAGCTCAAAACAGGGAAGAAATTTCTTTCTAAAAGTAAAGTACATTCTTTTTCTGCTATTAATGATTTACTATTCATGTGAATTACTTCATAAAATGACTTTTGCTCGATATTCACAAAACCTGAATCGTGTTTTATAAGTTATTAACATGAAAACAAAGAATCAAATATCAGGTTATTCTTCATTGTTGTACTGTATGTTTATTAGCGAGAAGCAAACCTAGAATAAGGCATAAAAAAGTGCTTAATGTGTTCATATTTCCATACAATTTCGATGGACTTAGAGATTAAAAAGATATCAAACAATAGAGTAAATCATTAGGTAATGTATTATGGGATGGATCCAAAACTAGTGGATGTGTTTGAGAAAACAGAGAGAGTGTAACTATTGCTAAAATGTGTATTTTCGAGAACGGATCAATAGGACAGATGCACAATAATGTGATATATGCTTTGTACAGTCGATCCCGTTTATTGTGAACGAGGTTATAGTGAATACCCGGTTATAGTGAACGGGTTTCTCCGCACCGATCGTTAATTTATAGTAAAATTAAATACGTTTATAGTGAATATCCGGCTTTAGTGAACACATTTTGCTGCACAGACTCGTTCACTATAAACGGGATCGACTGTAAATCGAGACACACACACACATACACACAATATAAGATGCAATGGTTAGCAACCAGAGCAACCAGAAATCAATGGATAGCAACACTTCTGTACTCTTCACTTTGATCTAAGTATTGAATTGATTGTTGAGACGATAGAGAGAAGAAATAAGTAAATAAATATAATCTCAAAGCTCAAGAAAAAAACTGTTAAAAGAAAATTAACTCAAGTTATTGTATACTATTTATAAACACTTAAAAGGCATTAGATTTTATAAGTTTTAGAGAAATGGTTTCATTAGAAGGCGCTTTAAATATTAAAGCTTTGCATACCTTCTATACTAAACGCTGAATTTGAGATTCAAAGAAAAGCAGGGAATGAGAGAGAAGGAGACACGACTTTGATATAATACAGAAGGGAAAAAAAGATAATATAACGCACAACACAAACGGAGAGGAATGACCTCAAAAAGAAATAATACGAATAGCGACTGCTTCTGAAGGGCAATCATTTCTTAACACTTAACACTTATATTGGTCGATATTTATAAAAACAATTAAAAACAATTTTGAAAGTTTTTTAAATACATAATAGTGTTGAACAATACCTTTCCAGCAGCACGTCCCAAACGAACAATACCTAATTTAACACCGACTGGCCACAGTTCTGATGATGACATGAGTGATTGCGAAGTTGTTGTTAAATCTTTCATTATAAAACTTTTTGGTTGATATTATGAAGTATTAAATTCGAAGCACAAACTATAAGTATTAGATGAAAATAGCCAGAAAACCAAAAGGTGATGCACTTCTTTTTATTCGACTAACTCGTAAGTGGTTAACCTTCAGACAAATATAAGGGGAATTACTTAACATTATAAAGGAAAGTGGGGTATAATAGAGGATATGCATAGAGTCGAGAATTTAGCAAAAAGGAAATGGACAGCACTCACAACACTCACTACTACATTCACTCTTGTGTGAGAGACTCAGAAATCGCTTTTAAAAGTCACTTTCTTCAGTGTTGGTTACAGTCATAATATTTAAAAGAAAAAAACAAATTCTGAGTAAACCTAACCTCACAATAAGAGCGAAACTTACCGGCAAAAAATCAAGAGTTGATTTTCAACTTTTGCCGAACATTAACGCTAACAGTTATTATAATATGAAAGAATGTCAAAGTTTTTTTTTACTTATAATTATAGGAAAAAAGTTCTCAACTGCTATTTTTAAAAAACTAATTTTCACTTTTAAACAATGATAATCTCAATAAATGCTTTAAAAGCAAAAGAGATAGCGATTTTTGAACTAAAGTGAAACTTAATATTGTTTAAAAATAATAAATATCAAAACGCTATTACAGTACAAAAAATATATCTTACATAATACATAATGATTACGTTAGCCTTTTTAGAGAGTAATAAAATGTATTGATATATAAAAAAAAAATAAAAAAATGAGTGATAAGAACTTACGATGAGATCAGTGGCCTTACATTTTAGGAGAAACGATGGGCAACAATACAAGCAATAATACAGTTTGTAGAGAGTTTGTTGAGAGTTGCCCGCAATCAGCAGCACATCTGTTCCAGTCGGTTCCACTCTCTTCTATAAGCCAGTCGTGGAGGCAGTCAACTCTCGAACCACCTTTTCAGTAAATCCTCTCTACATAGAGTTGAACAGTGGTTCAGTCCAATAAACAGTGAACCTTATATACAACACACGACATATTTTGCTATCGATTCTATAGTAATAGCACTGAACTTGAATTCTAACCTAAAGTTAACATAATTTTGAGTTTATTTGACTCACCAGTTGCTAATACTTTTAGTTTAACAGTCTTTACGAGACTTTATGGGTCATTAATTTTCATTATTTAAGTTAAAACTTATAACTCTATTGTTAATCATTTGATTGCAAGTCTATTATTTGAAATATGTTATCATGTATTAAATGTCATTTATTTAATAACTTGTTTTTCTCGTAAGACTTTTAACATTTTTATTGCTTCTCTCTCTTCTTGACTTAGTTTTATTTTAATATGAACTTATCATTTGTAATGGCATAGAGACTATTAATGGCATAGAGAACGTAACCCTATTTTTATAACTTTTGATAACTTCAAAGCCATATCGATAGGTATTTTTAACCTAAATATCTGATTAAACTTAAGAATTAATTTTATTCTGTTCTTTATTTGAGATTTTATTTTCTTTTGTCGAGATAAAAACTCAAGTTATCTTAAATTTTTTTTTTGTTTAAAATTATTTTTGTTGTGATCATTCTTTCAGATAATTAAATATTTTTTAAGTAAAATCTCTGATGAAAAACTATTCGAGATTTCATTAACTTTGTGATAGTTAGTGAAACTTGCACAAAATTTTAATGCAGTCATAATTATTTTCGAGATAATTTGAATGATTTAATCCTTTTTTTGGACAAAGTTCAATAAGTCAATGAATTGAGGAAATGAAATCGATGATCAATCACTTCAAGTCTTATCACATGAATTATTGGTTATAGATTCACTTACATGTTTTACTTACAATGTTTAACTGTTAAGAAATAATGGAATGTTATCAATAATAATATTCATTATTTAATTATTTAATTATAACTATTTCATGAATTCAATTAGAAACTCAATTTTGATGAATAAAAAGCTCTACCTTTCAGTTTTATGATAAGCACTCAAATGATTATCAAACATATCAAATCTAACACAAGGATATAATTAATTTAAATTACTATAAAGTGTTGAGTGCTCTTTACTTTTTATTACAGCATTATTTGATCTCTAATTATGTAACTAAATAAACAAATACCGGTTATTAACAAAAAACAACCTTCATTTTATTGACATTCAATTTTCTCAAAATCACAGGAAATCATCTTTAGTTGAGATATTTTATTGTTGATAAACTCATATTCGAATATTTCTCACCAATTTTCGAGCTTTATTTTCTACTATCTATTCATTAAAAACTTCTTTTTTTAAAGTTGTGATTCAAGATTTTTTTAAAGAGTTGATTGACTCAAGAGAATAATTATATGTCAATTGAAATAAAAGCAAAGCCGAACGATAAGAAGTTGAAAAGTTGTGGAGTAGAGAATCATAAATAAACCCGTTCATTATGAGCGAGAGAAAAATATATAAAAAAATTTAAAGTTCAATTCTGGAAAAAATTCTGTAATTCTGGAAAAAAATTCTGTAATTCTGGAAAAAAAATTCTGCAAACAATTAAAATCTCGTGATCGTCCGATAAATTATCGTAAAGAATTCGCTTTAAATTCTTATAACAAACGTATCGAACTCTAGTGATTACTCGTTTAACTCTCGTGAACATATACTTTAAATTATGGTTACCAACTGTTATCTTCTTGTGACCACCTGTTAAATTTTTTATAATAATACAGTTCAATTCTCTGATGCGAACCCGTTATATTCTCGTGAATACCTTTTAAATTTTTCTGAAATCACAATAAGAACTCTTGATTTGCGAAATGCTTGAATTTCAAACATGAAAACAAATTTTTCCTATAGAAAAACATCGGTAGCGCATTCTTTTTTATAGATAATTTTCGTCACTTTTCGGGAAAATGAATGCCCAGTAATCACCCTTCAGGTTATACTGGATCTAATGATACCGGTCTCGAGTCTGTAACCGGTCGGGTACACCGAATATGAGTTTTATAATATAGATTTAAATAAAAATTGTTTAGAATTTGTTTCAAGACATTTTATTGAATAAAGCTTTAATGATTTTCAACAATTTCTAACAAATATTTGAAATAAAAGTAAAAATAAACAAAACTATTGCTATAAACTGTATATAAATATTGAATTAAATTATTATAATTATTCAGCTTCATCAAAAGCTGGTAAACCGAAGAGTTCAGGTTTGAAATCTAAGAGTGTCGGCAAAATAAGTGTAGCATTTTTTTGAGTACATTTAAACCTATTATCTGGAACCATAACACATTGCATTCCCGCAGCAATAGCCCCATCAACACCAAGATTTGAATCTTCGAAAACCAAACATTGCTTTGGATCTACTGGTTCCGTAAATCGATTTGCAGTTACAATATAGACATCAGGAAAAGGTTTAGGTCTCTTAACTTCAGGATCATCACGCGTAAAGACAATGTGTGAAAAAAAATTACCAATTTTGAAGAAAGCAGGAAATTTAGTAATTTTCATAGCGAATGATTCAATCGTGCTGCCAGTGGCAATAGCCATTGGAATATTTTTATCGTGAAAGTGTTTTACTAGTCTAATTACTCCAGGCATTAAATTTACATTTTTCATTTCTTCGCAATATATTTCTCGCTCCATTACCATAAATTCTTGGACTGTTATCGGAATTTTGGTCTCTTTAATTATCACTTCTATGCCTCGCGCCACTTCCATTCCAAGGACTTTCTCTTGTAGCTCTTTAGTGTATTCCTTGATCCCTAAAGTTTTAAAAATAAATAATATTTGTTGAAATCTGTTGCACATCTATTAGTGTCATTCATTAATTATCGAAGTTTAACATTGGTTTCTGAGAACAGGAAACTCAACTTTTCTAACTCTTGAGCTAATTTATTTATAAACAATTAGCGATTTTGAGTTGAGAACTTAATGCCTATAAGTTTAATGATTTATGAATAAAGTTTTGCATTCTTCAAAAGAATTAATCAAAATAAAATTAAATTTAAATAAATCAAAAATATGTTTCGTATGGAAAGGATTAAATATCTTTACACTCGATATATAACAATAAATTCAATTAAATTAAAGCATTGAAAACTTTATTCAATATTCAATTCAGCTCTGATTTTAAGTTCAAACTTATGTTTATTAGATCGAAACTATGCAATTCATCATTTGAGAAAAGAAACGGTAAATTTTGATAAAGATTAGGACCGAAGTAAAGTATTCGAAAACTTCTTCAAAGCTCACCAAATCTGAAAACTTTTTAAATTGAAAATTGAAAAAGACATGGATCGTATGATCCCATTTTCATTTTGAAACTTTAATGTTATGCAAGAAATAAATATTGTTTTTGAAATTCATATTATTCAATATTTTATATTCAGACCAAATTCTCGATTGAGATTTATGCCCAAAGCTATTATTAACAGTAAATATTCTCAATATAAGAGAATATTGTATTTTCTTAATACTAACCGAATCTTTTCAAGAGAATAGCGATTGCGTTGGCAAATCGCACTTCACTATCAATGAGAAGACCATCGAGATCGAAGATGACATGAGTCACTGGTAAATAATTGGTATTTTCTGGCATTTCAAGAAACCTTAGATTATTAACAGCTCAATAAAATATGTGAATTTCAAAGTAAAACACTTTATAAAAGAATTAGAGATAGTTTTTTGAAGGTTTTAGGAAACAGAGGAACAGACAAATAAGTTGGTAACAGACGAGTGAAACCTTTATAAATGCTTAACTATGGCCTGACAGATGACAAGATTTTAATAAACTAGTAATAACTGAAATACGACCTTCGATAAAGTCGAATAAATCGATCATTTGAAAAACAGTTCGGTTTTATATCAATAAATTTAATGATTATTTATTTTTTATCAGAGTGTGGTGACTCTAATCTTGTTGAGTAATTCTAAATTTTGGGAAAACTCTCACATGTTGTTTATGCGTTCAATGATCGCTGTTTACCACTAGCCTCACATCAAACACAGGACTTTCCGATTTTTTATTTATTACTTCAAGACTTTCTTTAACTTTTTTGTCAATATCTTATCTGTAACTTTAGAATAACGGACAAAAGTGTTATTTTTTTGCTTACATTTAGCATTATATCTGGAATTATGCCCTAAATATCTTAGGAAAAATACATATTTGATAAAATTTGTTGAGTTCTTCCTAATCAACAGCCAATTTATTTATCAATTTGGAATGAGTTTAATTATGTCAGAGAAATGCGCACATCATTAACGAATAATTGATTGTAAAACTTAAAGTAAACTCAAATATGAACGCAGTCTCTGGTATACGACTGAAAGCTCTATCAAATAACAAATGTGTGGGTTTAGGGCTTGAAAGCTTTCTTTGAACTTAATTTTGATGAGTTTATTTTGAATATGTATGAATCAAATTACAAAAACTGCTTAAATAACTTCTTAACAACGAGTTTATTCACTCCATTAAATCTTTCTCTATTCAGAGCGAGCATTGCATTAGACATTAGTTTTCGAGAGCATTAATTTAAATAAAGAAATTAAGTAAAAATATGAACTTTAAATTGGTTAACAAATCTATGAAGTCGTTAATAACTAGTCGAATAGAATAGATATTCATTGAGAAACGTGAAATATTAATGGATCACTTTTTAGACCTACTTTATTTAATACTTTATTGACCAGTTTTTACTTTATAAAGTATGGCATTATTATAAATTTTTAGTATATAATGAACTGACAGCTTATATATCTGTGGAATTTTGATTTAAAACCAGAACGTAAGAGAAGTCATGAGAATAATCGTAAACTTGTTTTTTATTAATAAACTTTTAAGATATCAGAAGGGATTTAGTAAGAAAGGATTCAATAAATAATATGAATTACAGCACTAGACCTAACGATATGCAAAACTAAATATGAAAATTAATTCAATTACGATTTTAAATAAATTTATTAACGAATTCGCTGCATGTGAGAAATAATCTTCGGAGAAAAGAATGGTTTCGTATAAAGTATTTTAACAAATAGTCATTAATTATATGAAAATCAATTTTTCGTTGGCTTATTATCGCAAAGATAAACACGTCAAACTTTACTGCTATTGAGAATCATTAAAAAATATCTAGCATTGAAAGAAAGACTTTCAAAATCTTCAATAAAGTAAAGTTATCAAAAGATAAACTTAAATAAAAAATGATAATTTCTGTGAAATATCCATTAGTTTCATGTAATCAATAATTTAGAAAATTGATTGCATTGCACAAGGATTGCATAGATGCAGCCTTGCTCTGAAAAAGAGTTAAATAAAAGATAAGAATGGTTAAAGTTTTTAAATTTTACAATTTTTATTTAAAACTTTTCATTCAACATTATTTTTAAATTTTTTTTATGTTGATGAAAACAAATAAATGATTAAAAACGAGTTACAGATTTACAAACAAGATATTAATTGTAATAAATGCCAATTAGTTGCGCAAAAGATTACGTGTATTTTAAATAAAACTATAGATTTTTAATCATAGTTTAGTTTTAATTATGAAATTTTATAACTAATTCATTTTTACATTTTGTCGCTTTTCTTGCATTTTATTTCTTATCGTTGTCGTCATCGTGTGACGGACTCGAAGGCGAATACGTGGGACTCGTTGGAGAATAACTCGGACTCGTTGGCGAGTATTGCGAACCTCTCGGACTCGTTGGTGAATATGTAGGACTTGTTGGCGTGTAATTAGGACTTGTCGGTGAATAAGTCGGACTTGTTGGAGAATATTTCGGTGAAGAAGGAGAATATGAAGGAGAGGTTGGCGTATATTTTGGAGAAGATGGCGAATATGTCGGAGACGTTGGTGAATATCCCGGACTCGCGCCTCCAAAGTTAGGACTCGTTGGCGAATAACTCGGAGATGTTGGCGAATATCGCGGACTTGTCGGCGAATATTTTGGTGATGCGGGCGTATAGCGAGGCGATGACGGAGAATATGATGGACTTGTCGGCGAATAAGAAGGACTGGCTGGAGAATATTTTGGTGAAGAGGGAGAATAAGTGGGCGAACCCGGAGAATAGCTCGGACTGGTTGGAGAATAAGAGGGTGAAGAAGGAGAATATGACGGAGACGTTGGAGAATACGAGGGACTCGTCGGTGAATATGAAGGACTTGTAGGCGAATACGACGGAGAAGTCGGTGAATACGATGGAGACGTCGGTGCATATGATGGTGAACTTGGAGAATAAGACGGAGACGTTGGAGAATATGAAGGACTGGTCGGCGAATAACTGGGACTTGTGGGAGAATATGAAGGACTTGTTGGTGAATAACTTGGACTCGTCGGTGAATATGATGGAGAAGTCGGAGAATATGAGGGAGACGTCGGCGAATACGAGGGACTCGTTGGAGAATAGCTCGGACTAGTCGGCGAGTAACTTGGACTCGTTGGAGAATATGATGGACTGGTCGGCGAATAACTTGGAGATGTCGGTGAATAGTTAGGACTCGTCGGAGAATAGTTGGGACTCGTCGGAGAGTATGACGGACTGGTTGGCGAATAGGACGGACTCGTTGGAGAATATGTCGGACTCGATGGACCGATTCCTGGAGACATCGGAGCATAAGCTGGAGATGAAGGAGAATATGATGGAGAAAGTGGTCCGTGAGGTGAAGGAATATATGGCGACGACGGAGAGCCCGGAGAGCCAGGTTGTGGTGACCATCCGGGAGAATAACCCGGAGAAAAGCCACTCGCGTCTGATGCGGCCGAAGGCGAAAATCCAGCAGCATTTGGAGTCATTCCCATTCCAAGTCCCGGAGACCACGTGTGGCCATAAGCAGGAGTTGCACTTTGATTCCAAGGAGTCATTTGTGGTGACATTCCTGACATTGTTGGAGAGTCGGCTGAACCAAAGAATATTCCGGCACCTAATCATTGAAAAGCAAGAGAGTCTAAAAATTTGAATTTAATTAATGGAGAGTAAGACACCTACCCATAGGTCCCATTCCGGGCAAATTCATAGGTATTTCAATGCCGTGTTTGCATTTGTCGGGATCTAAAAGCATTCCAAAAGCTCCAGTTCCCATTTTGGCCAACTGTCCCATTATTATATTTTCTGAGACACCTTTCAAGTAATCGACCTCCGCATGACTCGCGGCATCGATTAATACATCCACTGTTTCTTCAAATGAACACCTCATAAGTGCTCCGACGTCTTGTCTGTTAATACCGTGACGAGTAATAGCCATCAAATGTCCCTTTGCTGTCATAACATCGCAAAGAAGAGCCAAATGTCGATAATTAACATAAGAACCATCAAAACTGATCACATGATTCATTTCTTTTTCAACGGCCTTTCGAACGGCTTCAATGCCTAAAGTGGCGAATATTTCGCAAATATCGTTAGAATAAGTTCGCACTGGATCGACATCACGTTCTGATAAGACACGCATCAGAGAAGTGCCATCAGTTTCGAGAAGCCATTCAGCGATCGCTTTATATTCTCCGGTTTCAGTTATAACGATTCGTTTCTTATTGTCAGTGGTCGGCAAATGCATATAAACCTAAATATTGAAGATTAACACAAATTGAAACAAATGTTGAAATGAGTTTTGAATTGAAATTTCAAAACTAATAGAATGACTGATACCTTAGTAATGGATTCGATGCCTTGAAGTGTGATATCTGACAACATACTGGCTTCAATGCAACGCAAGAAGACATCGTCTTCCATCTTGTCGACCTGTTCTTCTTCTTCCATTTTTTCGTCAGAGTTCATAATTCTAATTCTCAAAATAAGTCGTTCAGCATTATCGTCATTGAAAATACAGTTGAGGTCATCGCCAAATCCAGCATTAATTTTCTCAGCGATTTGTTCCATAGTAAGTTTTTTATCAGTCATACGTTTTCGATCTAATTCAATGCGCAAAAGCCATGGAGATATACGTGATGTATCAAAATCAGGCATTTCGTAATAAACATTAACAAATTCTTGATCTTCCATAATAACAGAGTTGAGAGGGTCCGGATCGTAATATATGGCTGTATTGGCCGTCACTTTACGCAATGTTGTGTGTTCTAAACGACACAATACATCTTTGGCTTTTTCCGCGTCACGAGCGGCCGCACCCGTTAGGAATACTGTCAACGATGGAGTCTTTGGTTTCTTTGATATGTTTATTATTTCTTTAAGTCGAGGAACACCTAATTTTGATGAATAAAAAATTAATTAAATGAATGTTTTTGAACATAAAGTGTGTCCAAACTCTTGGATACAGTTTATATTTAGAGAAAAAATCAAACCTAAAGTCACATTTTTGGCGGAGACTCCGGCGTAATGGAAAGTATTTAAAGTCATTTGAGTGGCTGGTTCTCCGAGTGATTGTGCGGCCAAAGCGCCTACCATTTCTCCAGGTTGTACTTGTGATTGTTGAAAACGAGTCTCGATTTCGCCGATCAGCCAATCAAAAGCTTCAGAACTGAGTCGATCTTGTTCAGTGATCTTTTTGGTGCAAAGCGTTCCTCTCAATAAAGCGCGAAAGAGTAGAGTTGCGTTTTGATTGGCCTGAACAGAGAGTCTGTCCTCTCCGGGAACTATTGTTAACCTTTTGACTAAATCTTCGACTCCTTCAATGACTTTTAAAGGCGAGAGATCTGTTTGTCCCCTAAGATTGACGTGAAATATTTTCTGTGCGTTCCAAATCATTCGATTCAAATTGCAGGGAAGGACTACTTTTGAGTCTCCAGTCGGGAATATAGTTCGCAATGTTCTGCGATCGGCAGACAGTCGTTCCCATTCTTGCTCTAATTCAGACAAAGAGGAAGGATTGCCCAAAAGTTCGCGAACAACATCTTCAGTAAATATTCTAAACGAAGTCAAAAATCATTAGCTATTTGTGAATGTGATAATGAATGAGATGTAGTCATACTTTCTGAGATATCTTTCATTACTGGCATCAAATTTGAATCTATCTTTAAATGCTTTATCGTTTGGCTTAAGTGTAGGCAAATTTTGGAATTCGACGGCCGCGCCATCGAGTCCGTCCTCGCCGTATCGTAATTGAATGACTTGTCCGTTAGAATTACGTACAGTTCCGTCATATGTGATCATAACTGATTCCATAGCTTTAATGAGTCGACGCTGAATATAACCGGTTTCTGCGGTCTTCACAGCCGTATCGATAAGACCTAAACCATTGAATTCATTCATTAGAATCACATGATTTTCAAAGTAGAATTGATATTAAATCAATACCTTCTCGACCACCCATAGAGTGAAAGAAGAACTCAGAGGGCGTCAAACCGGCTAAATATGAGTTTTCAACAAAGCCACGCGATTCAGGGCCGTAATCGTCTTTAATGAAATGCGGAAGAGTTCGCTTGCGAAAACCAAATGGAATACGTTTTCCCTCAACGTTCTGTTGACCGACACAAGCGATAACTTGTGAAATATTAATTTTAGAGCCTTTAGCCCCAGAAACCACCATTGATTTGAAGTTATTATTTTCCGAAAGAGATTTTTGAGCTGAAGCTCCAGTTTTGTCTCGAGCGTCGTTTAGTATACGATTTACTTGATTTTCAAATGTTTGTCTCAAAGTGTTTCCAGGCGTTGGTTCTAATTCGTCGTTATGTGCCTTTTCTATAACTTCTATTACATCTTGTTTTGCTTTTTTAATGGTTTCTTGAATGTCCTTTTGTTTGAAATCAATTGATTAAAACTAAAAAACTTTATACCAATTAAGAATACCTGATATGTTTGCGGATCAGCGAAAGTGTCTCCAATGCCAATAGTGTGTCCTTCGAGTAAAAGCCAATTATTGACAACAGTTTGGATGTGACCATAAAAGAGACCACAAATTTCATGTCCCATTTCATTGAAGACAACGTGCATTAAAGAACCAGCAGCTTTACCGACAGTCTTAGAGCAGACAATACCAGAAATAAGTTCTCCATGTTCAATAAGCACTTTAGTGTCTCCAGGAGATATCCATTTATAAGGTCCTTCATCTTCTTCATCGGGATGCGTGGAATGATTACGTATTAGAGAAACAGGTCCGGGAATTATTAGAGAAAATAACTGTTTGCCAGTCCATAATGGTTTAGGTTTGAGGATAGCAGGCATTGGCATTTTTCCGTCCCAAATGG
>JAQIWZ010000580.1:0-17727 GCA_034697245.1 Malaconothrus monodactylus | reverse complement strand
ATATACTTTCTCACTATTTTACAATTTAATAATGAAGTAATATTACTATTATTATTATATTATATATTATAATTTGTTTAAAACAATTAAATTTAGTTCAAAATAGTGAGTCATAACTCAATTATTTAATACTTTAAATAGTTCTCATTTAATTAATAAAATGAGTTCTATTCAAATACTAGTATTTGGATCTGTTTCTAAACTCTCAAGCGATTCAAATCATGTGTTTGTGTTTTACTTTTAGTTTAAAAATAGTCAAAACCACTCCTTTTTATCTTGTTTTGCAATAAAAATTTTAATTAAAGCTATGATTACAGACTTGGATTCACTTTTTATTAATTATTAATTATTGATTTTAATCAAAATTTAGGGTCAATTTAATGATGTCTATGCATTGTTCACAACTATTAGTCAAATCTCGATTGTCTAATATTGAGAACCGGATTATTTCCTGATTTTCATCGAGACTTCAATTATTTGGATTGATTTGTCTAAAAATAATTATTCGATAATTGACTCAATGGAATCAACTAATGAATCACTTATTGACGCAGAAGTGCAACAAATAAATGAAGTAATAAATTGCGTCAATTTGAGAGTTAAGAAACAATGCGTCAACAATTTAGATGAAATGCTTGTCGAACGTCCCATGTCTTGGGAGGGAGAGCTCAGCGATGATACCGACAACAACCAGTCAGATAATGACTCACAACACGAACCAATGGATTCTAAAGAACATAAATTAGATAATAATCAATTATTTTCGTCCTCTTCAAGAATCGAAAGTCCGATGTGCACGGATTTCACTTATAAGTCAGACCATAATTCAGAGACTGCCTATTCTTCAAATAAAGTAAGTCTTATTCTATTTCAATCTTTTATTATTACTAATTACAAGAAAGGATACCCTTTCAAAGAACGGACAAATATAATATAGATATATAATATAGACATATAATATAGACAAGTGCTTTAAGGACCACTTTTTGGCAATTTTTTTAAAGCTTGCACTTCATGTTCTACTGGTTCTAATGATTTGGGTCTCGTGTCTGTGTGATGTCGAGGGCCAAAGTCTATAAGCGGTCTCATAGACAGACATTTTTCAATATTAATATAGAGTTATTATTGATTTCAATGAGTTCACGATATCGTCAGTTTGCCCGAGCTCGAGCTGAGTTGAGCTCAATTTTTTTTTGACAGTCAAGCTATAGAAAAATTTATTATAAAAAATGACGCCATTTTTCTAATTTTCTGTTATTTTGATTCATTAAAAGTAATATTTTGTTATTAGAGAATTTTGGACTTCAAAAATAATTATTCATTAATCGATTTATGACAAAAATATTGAGCTCATTGACAACACTGTTTATTATCGATAGTCTAAATAACTTAAAAGTTCTATAAATTTAACAATTTTTTGTTTTCAATATAAGTTAATAAATATTTTAATTCGTGTTTTAGTCGATTTTGGTTCGAAAAATGAAATTTATTTCTTTTTTGAAAGAAAATGTTATCTTTATTTTAAAAGATTGATTCATTCTTCAAATATAAAATAGTAATAAATAGTTTGTCTTAAAGTCAAATCAAACAATCAATAAACATTCGTAAACATTTGAACGCGTTTTAGAAATTTGACAATATATTTATTCAATTATATCTATTTTTGGATAAACTTTTCTTTTAAAAGCCGGCAAAAGCTTTTGCAATAATTGATTATTGATATATTGGAACAAATTTTAACTTTATTTTCTTTGAATTATTGCTTAAACCGAGAAAATTATTTCTTTTAGATTTGAATAATTTTTAATATTTTGGTAGTATTTTAGACACAATTAAGAGACCCTTAAAGTGTGAACTATATATACAAATAGTTATATTGCGCTTATATTGTTATGTATGGAAATAAATATAAAAATTGTATTTTTTGTTCAAATGGCGTGTCTTTTCGTGGGGCACAAAATGCATTAATTTATTGTTAATAAAGCCGACAGCCTTTTAAGCTATTTTCTCGCTCATAACGTCTTATCGCGAAAGTGACTTCAAGGGAGAGTAATACGAAAGAAACATTTCCCGTAAAACCAGTTATTGAGTAACTATTGATTGGAGTGAATGTGAAACAAGACTAGCATAAGGTAGCGAACTGTATGTCCTTCGTCAAGGTTTCTGCTCCAACTCTGTGAGCCTTTTAGCTTATTTTCTGTTATGTTATATCTAATACTTATATGCAATACAAATGTTTCATTACCAACGTTGATAACAAGGTTTTCCAAATTCCGGTTCTTTAAACTGACCAAAACATTCAACCAATTTGTTTGAATAATTCAATTTTACTGATAACTCGCATTTTATCTTATTTTTACGAACAATATTTTCAATTGCTTAATATTCAAAGCTATTTTTGACTCAATAACTATTTAAAATTATTGATTGTCTATCGTTTTATATTTTAGAGAAAATTAATAAAGTATTAATTTAATTTAAAATGTTAGGTCTTCTCATAAATGTAAATATTTATACAATTTTACAGTAATGAAAATCACAATTTATTTAATTTGTCAACATTTAAATTTGATCATAATTTAAATTATTTTGGTTGCGATGCACTAAACCAAACATACTTTTGGAATATGTGAAACGCTGTCAATAATTGTTTGAATTAAATTAGGTCATTATCCACTAATTTGCAAAAAGTTAATATAAAGTTTTTCTAAGATATGTTAAGTTTGTGCAAACGAGGCTATAATAATTACTATCGTTTCTTTTTATTATCCTAGTCAACAGTAAACTTGTAGACGATAAGAAAACATTCAATATTTTGCATTATTTCTAGAGTTCTTTTTATAGTGCATCTCTCCTTATTTTCATATTCATTTTAAATTTGAAAAATAAATAGAACTTTCTATTAAAAATTTAATTGACATTTGATTAGTATATTTTAGTTCAATCTTTAGAATCTTATTTTAAAATTGCTATTTGTGTTGAATCACTTCTAATATAATTTTAAATATTTTTGCGGTAATTTAATTAACTTAAAAATTGGACACTTTATTTTAATTTTTGAACGTAATGTTCATCAATATTATCTTAATAACAACTTTTGATTAACAAAATAAATCAGATTTTAGTTTTTTTTACAGCAAAAATATTTAGAATTTTGCCAATACTAAAGAATGTTAAATTCAAGTAAATTTATATTAATATTGTATTATTTGAGTTAAAAAAAATTTTATAATTAATATTATTAAATGTAGAAACTCTTGTAATTGATTGGGGGAAATAAAGCTTAATGTTTAAAATAATATTCATGGCCTTAAATAATTTTTATGCTTTTTTGTTAATTCAATTTATATATTATAGAACCTACACTTAAAAGTCTTAATTTTTGATCGAGAAATTCAAAAATTTATTTGGATTTTGAGATTTTATGCGCAAATTTAATTTTATGAGTAGTGCCAATGGTTTGTTGTTTTTCTATCTTTATTTGTAGCGGTTATTTATAAATTGATGCAATTTTCCACAATACAAAATAAGAAAGTGATTCATTTAATCAGCCGATTATTTATTTTTATTTTATTGTTGAAGATTTTGGAACGAATCGAGATTTATAATTAATTTGCACTAAAAACAGGGATGGCTAGAGGGGTATAGGGGGGAAATACCCCTTCTGGCAAAAATCAAAGGTCCGAAAATTGTTCTTTAAATCAGCAGTTTTTGATACCCACCCCTTCAAAAATAAGAAGATTGTCTTTTGAAAATGCACTGTTTATACCCCCTGTCGAAAGTAGAGTGAGGCCATCCCTATACCAAAAATTCATTTTATGACTTAAATTGAATAATACTCTTAATAACACTAATAATTAACATTTTTAGTTTAATTTAGTTCTATTTATAATTAATTATTTTTGATTGAGTCATTCATTTTTTAACTATAGGAACCTTTTTATGAATCAAAGTCGAAACCGAACAAAACAAGTCCAGAATCGAAATCAATTAAAAGTCAATTCACTAACGAAATGGTGTCTCAAATGCCTGAAGCTAATAATCAAATAAAAAGTTCAGTTCGCAATTCAGTGATTGGTTTTAGTGGTGGCAGTCGTCCAACTCCGACATCATCGCCGGCACTAATTGTGAGGCCCACTAGTAGTTCATCTTCGCGTTCCAGTTATAGCCCAATCGCCAGTCCTTTAATGAACAGACATATAATTAATGGTTTAAATGGGAACAACTTTAATAATAATAATAATTCGTCGACAACTCCGTGTTCGAGTCCTTTACAATCGAAGCATACATTTCATGAGAACAATGCAATAAGTCAAAGACAATCGCCATTATCATTGTCGTCATATCAGTTGCCATCGATGAACACCACTCAAAACGGTATAAAAAAATTTTCGATTAGCTTTTAATAATTACTTTAAATGTGTTTTCACTTTATTCAAATTTTTGATCGTCTAAATTAGGAGTTGTGACCCATTCTCCGTCTTCTTCTCCATTGCCTTTAAGGCCAGTCAGTACTCCAATAACAGCTGTTCGAAACTTTTTTCAAATATCACCCAATTCTCTACAATCTAGAAGTATGACAACAACGCCTGACTCTAATGTTGTTCAATCACAGAAACAGTCCATCACTACAAACGAAACACAAATTTTAGGTTTTTATTCATAATAATCGCTTGTATTTCAATTTTTAATTATATTTCATTTAATTGAAAGGAATGCAAATATCATCGCTATCGTCGCCTCCATATCATCACCTGTTGGCCAGTCGTGACAGCGGATGTGTTTCAGCTCATGATTACAATCCCGTTGCCAATGATAGCTCTTCCAGATTATCACAAGTATCTCCTCTGACGCCTCATTCACTGCCAGAACTTAGATCTATGAGTGAGTCTTTCTATATTGTAATAAATGGTATTTGTTTAATAAAAAATGGAAAAATAAGAAATTTCATATTTATCAAATGTTGTAATTGAGTTTGTAATTTGGAAACAACTCAGTAATTCAAATTTGCATTCATTTAAAAATTAGTTATGAAAATCAAATGATATATAAATAAATTTTTTCGACAGCCGCTTCTTCCGCATCAGTGGCCTCTTCGGCCTCAGATGAATCTAATACATCTGACTTCGCGTCGCCGTCACGTCGTCATTCAAGTGATAATTGTGATGACAAATACCCACCACAATCATCGAGCAGTTCATTTGCTACTGATTTCAGTCAGGCATCGGTAACGAGCGCTCATTTTCTATCAATAGCCGGCACTACAACTGGTCCGGGTTTGAGTCGACAACAATTGTTATCAGGTTTAGAAATTATATACAATTATTGAATTATTTTAGTGGTTGTCAAAAGTAATTTAAAAATGATTGTCTTAATCGACTGATTAGGTCCGTGTCCCATATGTGGTGATCGTATTTCAGGCTTTCATTACGGAATATTTTCGTGTGAATCGTGTAAAGGCTTTTTTAAGCGCACAGTTCAAAACAAGAAGAATTATGTCTGTCTTCGCGGTGCCAATTGTCAGGTGTCTATCACTACTCGTAAGAAGTGTCCGGCCTGTCGGTTCGACAAATGCCTCAAAATGGGTCTGTTTTCCATTTTTATCATTATTAGGCTCTCATTAAAAGCATTGAAAGCATTTGTTTCTCACGAGTCTTTAATATTTAAATTCTCAACAAATCAATAATTAATTTAATAAATGAATTCTATTCAATAAACTTAGGAATGAAATTAGAAGCGATAAGAGAGGACCGAACCCGTGGCGGTCGAAGCACTTATCAGTGTTCATACACTCTATCTCCGCAATCATTAGCTGAGACACGAATGCCAGAAATGGTGACATCGAATCATGAATCGCAGCCAAACTTTCATAATCATGAATCTCGAACGCCTTCCTTCAGACCGAAGCGCGAACCAGATGTCGATCACGTTCTCAATGCATGCGATAAATCGTCTTCTGAGCCATTGATTCCTCAATTGATTCACGATATCTTATCTGTCGAGCATTTGTGGCACAACGCAGACAAAGACACAGATAGTTGTGGAAGAAATGGAGTCATTCAGAGAGAGCTAAACATTTGTCAGGATTCCACTGAAATTGATTTATGCAATATTGCAGACCATAGACTATACAAAATAGTGAAGTGGTGTAAAAGTTTGCCGCTATTCAGAGAAATTCAAGTAATTATCAATTAAATTGATTAATAATAATTATGAATGATTTAATGGTTATTTATTACTGTAATGATTAGATGGACGATCAAATCGCTCTTTTGATCAATTCTTGGTGTGAATTACTTCTATTGAGCTGTTGTTATAGATCGATATCAACACCAAATGAGATTCGACTGTCGAGTGGAAAATCTGTAACATTACGTCAATCCAAACAATTAGGTTTAGGAACTGTTATCGAAAGAATGCTTAATCTGACCGAACATTTAAGACGATTGCAATTCGATCAATACGAGTACTGCTGTCTTAAAGTTATAATTCTGTTGACTTCAGGCAAGAAAATGTTCTCAATATAAAAGTTTGTTTTCATTTCATGTTTAATGTTTAGACGCGAGTGGTCTCAAAGAAGCGGATAAAGTGCGTTCGTGTCAAAAACAAGTATTAGAAGCGCTACAAACTTATACCCGAACTCATTATCCGAATCAGACTTCAAAATTTGGTATTTCGCAAATTTAATATTAATTATAATTTATGTATTTTCATATATTTTCATATATTTCAGGTGAACTATTGCTGAGAATTCCTGATTTAGAGCGTACATCACAAGTAGGAAAGGAGTCATTACAAATCAAACAAAAGGAGGGAGACGTGCCTTCATTTAATTTGCTTATGGAACTGCTTCGGGGCGATCATTGACCGCATTCAATGCAATTGTTGACAACTCCAACAATTTTTTTTCTTCACAAAAAGCCATTTTTAACTGAGTGCCAACTTTTACATTAATATAATTTATCCTTTTTTTGGGCTATAATTTATTGAACAGTTTAAGTAATAATTTTAATTTTAGATTTTTCAATATTATATTTCTGTTGACTTATATTTGAACTCAAACAGTATTTTGTGCCAATCGTTCATTTGGTTGCAGTCCAACTAATTTCATATTTACAAACAATTAATTAGTTGTCAATTTCAATGTATTGGTTAAAGTCCTCATATCTGATGCCAACTTTTCATATAATGTTTGATATAATGATTCGTTCATTCAATCAATAATATTACATATTATAAGAAATGACTCCAAATCTAAGTTGCTTTCATTTGATTTTCAGATAAAGCTTTTATTTAATTGAAAGATAGATTATTTAGAGTTTTTATTTAAATCATTTATCAAATACAGAGTTTAAGAATCAAAGCTCAGAATACTTAAGAGCGATGACAAAACATAAGGAGATGAGGAAATCAAATACATTAGAAGTTAATCTTAACAATAATTTATTGTCACTTAATGTCATTGTTTTCTTGCAATGTTCTTAACATTTAAAGTGTTTAAACTCAGAAATCGATTGATAGTAATATACAAAATATATACTAATTTTGAAGCTTTGTTTGACTTATTCGCAAACAATCATTTGACAAATTTGTATTAAAAACCATTTGAAAATTATTTAAATATTTGTAAAAAAATGAATTTTTGTACAGAAATCACTGAAATGAATGAAACAATGCTGTGATCTTTTTATTTATAATGTTTTTTACAAATTTTAGGAAAAAAATCATTCACTAATAATTATGTCTTAGATTTTGAATTTTAGTCTTAATCAAAAAGTAATCTCAAAACAATGGTTTGGTTTTGATTGACTAAAACAAGTTTTAATTTGAAAAATGCAAAAAATGAATGTAAATATTTCTGATGCAAATTTTGAATACTCTTTTCGAATCTTAAATTTAGTTTTGTTTAATTCAAATGCAAACTATATCTTAGGTTAAAATTCGATAATGGGTTCAATTTTATGCTCTTTATCATTACTCCAGCCTTTAATTGAATTATTTCTTAAATTTGATGAATTTCCAAAAACTTAAAGGTTCACTATTTTGTTGAAAAGAAGAGAATCAAAACATTTGTGTCATTAAACTTTCTTTTCATATATAAATATATAATTATATAAATCAAAAATCAAATTGAATCATAACTTTTATGTAATTTAAACCCATTTAGTTTGACTTTTTTTACATAAATTAATCAAATTTGTAATTATTGTTATTGTATTAGAATTGTTTGAAAACTTGGAACTCAAATAACCGGTGCATTAGTTGACACGATCTTAATCTTTATTCAGTAATATATTAATACTTTTAGTCGACTTTTTTACAACCAATTTTTAATTAAAAAAGTAATTCGATTATAGATTTTATAAAAGAAAAGAATTGTCAGAACGTGTTTTGCAAAACTTTTTTCTTAATATTATATTTAAGCTTTTGTTATGAAATTCAATTGCAATTCCTATAAATAATTTATTATAAGTGGTCGTTATTAAATATCATTATACCTATAGATCAATGTTTGCGCACATTTGTCAAAAAATAATAAATTTGAGCACTTTTTCATTCTTTTGTAATTATTCATTTTTTTATACTTCCACTAAAATCAAAACAAATTTGAGTCCTATTATAAATAATCAAATTTAGTGATATTTATTGATGAAAAAAACCAAATAAACGAGAGTTTCTTTGCAATTATATTTAGATCAAACTTTCTCTTCATTTTTTAGACAAATGAATCGAGTCTTAGTTTAGAATTGATAGAATTGATAGAATCGATCAAAAATAATTCAATAAAATATGATTTATCAAAAGCACAATCAAATTAAGCCACAATTAATTAGTTTGATTCAAACTCAATAAATCAATTGTATAGCACTCAAGTTGGAGACAATCATTAGTTTATGAAACATTGAAAAGTCCTTAAAATAATCACAGTTTCGATTAATTTGAAATTGATATCAAAATTTTAATAAAAGAACTTATTGTCTATTTATGAAGGCTTCAGATTTGACTTGAGACTAATTTTTATTTCAACTCATGATTAATAAGACATCTCTTCAGTAGTTTATATATAAAGTTTGTAATAGTGAATGATAGCTAAAACATAAATATTTGAAAGTTATTCTGTTATTCTGTTGGTTAGACTCAATCTTAATTGAAAGTATATTTAAGCATAACTTAACGGTTGTTCTATTTATTAAATTTAAGAAAAGTAATAATAAAATGCAGATAAAGTTATACCAAATCGATGCCTTCGTAATAAATGGTCAACCATTCAGTGGTAATCCGGCCACTGTTTGTCTTCTTGAGTGTGATGTGAGTATTATATCAAACACTTCTCTGTTGTAAAGAGTTTTTAGTTATTCTCATAATTAAAGTTTTCATATATTTTGCTTTATTCAAAATTAATTTCATTTGACTAAAGGATGACATAAACGATGAAACAAAACAAAAAATAGCGGCAGAAGTAAATCAAAGTATGACTTCTTTCGTTTCAACCAAATGGTCTAAAAGTGATTCAGAATTGAATTCAAACAAAAGAGACGTCATTCAAAAAGTATATAATTTTAAGGTTAGATTTTTTACACCAATTAAAGAGGTAGATTTGTGCGGACACGCGACCGTTGCCTCCTCTCTACTATTGGCTAAACTCATCGATAATAAGGAACAAACAACAAATTTAGAGTTTGAGTCGAAATCAAAAGTCAAATTACAGGCTTTGGTCAACAATAGCAATGAGTTGATAACAATTTCAATGCCATCACGTCCGCCAAAACTAATTGTCGAACTAATTAATGAAAAATGGATTGAAGATATTGTGGAAAATACTTTGGGACCAAATTTGGACAAAAAGTCAATAGTTGAAGAAATCTGTTTGTCTCAAGAGTTTATTTTGATTCGATTCAAAGATTTTAAAGAAAACAATGTATTGAAAGTTTGTCCCAATTTCGACAATTTAGTCAAAATCGATAGAAATGGTTTAATAAATGGCATAATTGTTACTCAAAGAGCAGACTTTGATTTGGAAAAAGCACACTTCTTCTCAAGAGTTTTCTTGCCATTTATTGGTGTTAATGAAGATCCAGTTTGTGGTGCAGCTCATTGTGTATTAACTCCTTATTGGTCACAACAACTTCTTATTGACCATAAATTAGTTGCTAAACAGTGTTCACAAAGAGCTGGTCTTCTTTATTGTTCTCCTAATAAAGATCGGATCCAATTATCTGGAAATGCAATCATTATATTCGAAGGAATTTTTAATTTTTGAATATCATTCCATTCAAATCAGATTAAAATTGATGAACATTTATATCAATATTAAGTTTTGAATTTTAATTATTTGTGATTTATTTGAGAAAATGTTTGAGACAGAAATGTGTTAACCATTCCTTGAGCTACAAATGAAGGCGAGACAGTTGGCCGCAACCAAATGCAATTGTATTTTGTTTTATAGTTGTCTTCAAAATATCTAAAACATGAGAAATCAAAATTATTTTTAATGATAAAGAGATCAAATTGAGAATAATAAGAGAAGTGAATTGAAGTGATTCGTCTGTTCTTTTAAATATAAAATTTGGTTTTCTGGATAATTTTCAAATAATTTTCTGCATTGAAAAATGATTTTAAAAAACAAAATATTAATATTTAATCTTAAATAGAAAAAAATGATGACTAGATTTATAAAACTAAAAAAATGCTTAATAAAAAAGTAAAATTTATAAATTTAATTTGAAAAAATTTTAGTGTCAGGACTCGAAGCCGAGAATCACAATTAATTAACAGATATTTAACTTTTATGTTATTGATGTCTCAATTGGTCTTCACTAGTGATGACAAAATATACGAAAATTTTTTCGTCATGTATTATAAATTGAGATTAATAATAATAGACGTATTTTATTAAATATAGAGGTTTTATAGAAAATATTAGATTAACTTTTCGGGAAAAATCTTTTCACGTTGCGCACCTTCAGATCCTACTGGTTCTAATGATACCAGCCCAGGTCTGTATGATGTCTAAGGGCCGAGCCTATAGCCGGTCAAACAAATGGACTTTAAGTATCATATATATAGATAAATGAATGTTTTAATATATGATATTTCAGAGAAAAAAAGTTATTCGAGAATTTAAATGTTAAAAATAAAGACACAAAAAATCGTTTTTCAAGTTTTAAAAATGGAAATCACTTTTCTTCAAAATCACTGATCATTAAATCCTTATCAGAATAATCTCAGTATTCTTCATATGAGAACGTGAGAAAATCTACTTTCAAAAAGGAACTATACGGGCTTTTTGTGCTTCATTTTCGTCAATATAATAGTAATAAAAACAGTGAAAAAATTTCATGTATTAAACACCTTTGCTTAAAAATTTGATGTATTTTTTTTATCAAATGTATCGCTTCCATCGCTAGTCTTTACTCTATCACTTAAAGTAAACTGTTTTCAAACTCTTTTAGCGCATAAATGAATTGTGAAAAGCTAACAGCAGTTGAAACCCCGTTAATTGTATTTAATTGACTCAATATATTCTAAAAATTAAACGAAAATTACTGCAAATTTTTGAAACATGTTTCAATTTTTCATTTCAATTTTTGATTTTAGTTCCGTTTTTTAAAATTTAAAACTTTTCCTGAGATTGATTTTTTTGTTTTTGAAAATGTTGTCAACTTCTTTCCGACAATTCTAAATTCTTGAAAATGAGGCAATTTTCAAATTACTTCAATGAATCTTAAAAGATTCACAATTTATGTATTTGCGAAATGGTGTTATTTTTTTAAGACTAAGAGCAAAGAAAAAATTTTTTAGAAAAAATAATTATACAAAAAAAATGTCGCTCACTATCGCTAATAAACTTTTATTATTTGTATCTATTTGGGATTATTAAGAGTAATTGATTAGTAATAATTTTTTACTTTATAAAGAAAATGATATTTTCTAAACTAATTAAACTTTAATTATTATTACTAAAAATTAATATTTGTCTTTTCTCGCACTCCAAGATCTCAATCTTACGATTGGAGGCTTTTCATTATAGCTGCTTTGTTTGGTTACGTTAACGAGTTTTTCCTTATTCTTCTTCGTGTAATCCAATCCAATGAATGGTTTTGATTCAGTTGTAGGACAACTGAATTCTCGACTCAATTGAGATAAGTATTTATATTTTTGTGAGCCATACATTCCAAAATCAACTTCTTCTTCAGTGTGACTTCTGGATAAGTTTGCATTTTTTGTATAAATTGTTGGTAAAACTCCAACTTTATTCTGTCTTATGGGGTCTCTGCCAACGGCTATCATTCAAATTAAGATTAACTGTTATTAAATCAATTTTATTGAATTTGGTTTGAGAATAACTAACCTTTTGTTTCATCAAATTGAGCCTTTATTGCATTGAAGTTATATTTTTGATTATGATCGACAGAATCGTGAGCAAAATGAACTTGTTTATCAATTAATTGTTTAGTATAGCTCTCCATATTATCAGAATTTGATTTATTCTGCATTGATTGTAATTCAATCAATTTTTGCTTAACATAATCCAAATCACGTGTTTGTTGAGAAACTTTTTCTTCAAAATTTTGCATCAATTTTTGTAAGTCCTTTATTTTAGATATCAATTCTCTGACACAGTTATGATATTTGAATTCTGATTTCTTCAATTTTGATTCACAGTTTTCACATTCAGTAGAATAGTTTGGCCCAAATTCACATTCCAGTTGATGCTTAAGTTTCTCTTCATATGAGTTAATTCTTGTGGTGCAGCCATTTATCGAATAATCGCATAAAATAGAACTTTCTTTCCATCCTATTTGGCGATAAGTGGCCCACAATGTAGTATTGGTTGGCAATAAAGAAGGTGAAGACAATTGATATTTACTACTCATTTTTGACTTTCAAAATCAAAACATTTATTAAGAAAGAGTTTCACAGTTTAAAAAATATTAATTTAAGAACTTTAAATTAGTCTAATTTAAATTTACATTTATAGGTGCTCAAGACTTATTCAAATCCACCCCTAGTTTTTTTATCAATTATATTATATTTAATTATTATTGATATATGAGTAAAGGTATGTATCAATAATCTATTGTTTGTTTTAAACGAGTTATAATCACAAATTATAACTTAAAGGTTTAACTATAGTTTATTTTTTTCATATATTTAATCAAAATTTGACGATAATTTTTTCACATTTCATTTATTAAATTCTATGCATACAATGAATATTTAGTAAGTTTTATAATTTTAGCACTTATTAGCGAAATAATAATTGGGAAAAACTTTATCTGTCATTTCATTTCCGACTTTTGTATTGTTAATACTGATTAGAAAAGCATTAAATTTAGCGCTTATCTTAACTAATGAATCAAAAGTTTGTTTTATTACATTTTATCTGATGTTTATTATAGAAATTCCTAGAATATTAAATTTTCCATTAGAATATACATAGAATATACTCTATTTAAAAAACCCATAACTAGAACATTGATTGCTAAATATTGATCTTTCAATTTTTCTAATATTTAGAATCACAAACACAATAAATTGATTATAGAATAAATATCGATTTTAAAAATTAATTTTAATATTCATAAATAAATGTACAGTTGACTGATCAAGAATGAACGACTGGACCGAAAAACTTTGAGGACAAAATTGAACGGTTGTGGGCACTGCATAAAATGCCAATTATACTTAAATTCATTTTCAAGATTCATTAATGCTCTAAATTTTCAATGATGGTTAAAAAAAACTTCAATTAAGCAGTTGATCGATTAAGTGATATAATTTTTTTTATGTTTGGAAAAAATTTTCGAACGATTAGAAAAGCTAAAATTGCATTGTAAATAATAGTTAAGAAATTTTAATAATTCGATATCAAAGTTTCACAAACACAGGTATCCGAAACGATACAAAAGCATTTGAGTGAGTCGGCTAAGAAAGAGCGTACTTATGAACCCAATAGTAAGTTTGATAAGACTTATAAACATTTTTTAAGTCTTATCACAATATGGTATCGAAAGAAATTCACTGTTGACTTATTGTTTCACTAATAAGTCATTTCAATGGCTTAATCGACATGTTTTTAATGTGAAGCATGTCTGAAGATTTATGAAGAAAGTGATCATTCGATGTTTAAATCATTATTCTTAAAATTATTTTTCTTTTACTCTTTTGTGTTATAATTAATTAACTAAATAATTATATTAATAATGATTTAGACATCAAATCACAAATTTGTTCATAAATCTTCAGACATGCCTTCACATTAAAAACATGTCTTTCGATTAAGCTATTGAAATGACTTATCAGTAAAAAAATAAGTCAACAGTGACTTTCTTTTGATATCATATTGTGATGACTTTTAAAAAAATGTTTATAAGTCTTATCAAACTTACTATTGGGTTCATATGTACGCTCTTTTTTGCCGACTGTACATTCTTTCTTAATCTTTTTTTTGCAGGCAAAGTACCTCCAGGGACAGCAAAATTTTCAATATTCGAGGGGGAAATAAATTTTGACATTGATCCCCCTTTGAGATTTTTTCCTTCAATCTTTTCTTCATTTTTTGCAAGGGAAGTGTAAACTTGTTGTAGTTTAGCGTTGGTCGCCCACTTCAGATTTTTGCCGACAATTTTTCCAGGAGGTCTACCCCATCTACTCCCACCCCTTAGCGAGCCCAATTTTAATGAATAGTATGCGTTTCAAATACAGTATATCAATAAGTTAATAACAATAACTATACAGAACATTAAATGAATTATAAAATAATTGATAAAAAATTAGTTATTCAAAATTCAAAAGTTTAGTTCATAATTCATAAATTATTAAAAAAAATTATTGATGTAATTATTCTGTGGAGATTTCATTTGTCATAAGCTTTACATCAGTGGTATTCACTAGGAAATTGCCAAGGGACAATTCGGATGAAGGAAATGTTTAATAGGGCCGCAAGTCTAATAAAATGTATTAGAAAAAATTGTTTCGTATTTCATATGTTGACGACTGTCTCGTTGAGGGCCGCAAGAAAAGCAATCGCGGGCCACACGCGGGCCGCGTAGTGAATACCACTGCTTTACATCGATGTGACACATCAAAATCGGAGTCAATTTATTTTTTGTCTAAAATGTGATCTCAATTTTTGGTGTCCAAGAAAGTTATATGGCAGGCTGGAGACACATATATATCGTGATTTACTCTTCATGAGGAACAAGGATATATACTCGAAGACCCGATTCTTTGGCTCAGCATTGGTACAAATCTAGCAAATAATGTGATTATGTAGTAGGTGTGTAGGCCACATATGTTTTTAATGAATGCGAGACAAAAAATTTAGAGACGAAATTTGCCTTGATTCGCTTTTGAAGTTTTTGTGGACTCAAGTCAAAATATCCTTTGGTCCTCCCTTTGAAATTTTTTCCTCCGCTGGAAAATCCTAGGGAGGGGTTTGATACTAACTGCATTCCTTCAAAAAGTATAATTTAAATTGTTTTTGAGGTAGGCACGGTTCAGGACGTGTGGCCACTTTATTATGTAGAGCAACTGTAATCCATTGGTAATCTTATATTTAAGATACAGAATGTTCCCTCAGCAAAAAGTGGTTCGCACTGCAAAATAATTGGGAACTACTGCTATAGAGTTCAATTAAATTCTACTAACGCTTCAAAGAATTAAGTTATAGTCGAGTTATTGCTGAACTTATTACAGGTATTGAAAATAATACAGTATCTACTTTTAAATAAAGTGAAAGAATTGCTGGCAATGCCTCTACAGCTCTACAAACTATTCATTGAACAATATATACTCTTATATATAACTCATGAATCATGACTTATTCAAAGCCACGTCATTGGACTGAAGGTCATTCAAATCACCTCATATTTATTTATTCAACAATTATCCTTATGAATGACGTCTAACTTAAGGAAATACTATCATAACTAGTGATGAACACGAGTTCAGTTACCCAGAGCTCACTTTAGTTTGAGCCGAATTTACATTAAATTATGCAAAAATTATGCAAAAAAGACTAATTTTTTAACTTTTCTCTATTTAATGCTATCAAATATTGCGTAATATTATGTAATCTCAACTCCATTAACGTAGAGTCCACTCAAACTCTGGAGCAGTAGTGAAGTCAGTGTTCGAAGATATGTAGTCCGTCTCATGAGAAACCAATTTGCAGAATACAAAAAGTTTAAATCAAAATTCAATAAATAGAAGCAAATTTGTGTTGCAATGCAAACTTTTTGTATTCAGCAAAAGAGTTTCTCATCAGACAGACTACATATCTGAGAACTGAGTGGAGTTACAAATTTTCAACGAAAAAGAAGTTATAAATTGTGGAATTTGTCAATTTGTTGACTGTAGTGCTGTACAAACTGTACAAACTGTACAAACTTGCATTTGATCCTATTTTAGAGTAGAAATCCCAATTTAATCTAAATTTGATAGCTTTAAAAGTATTGTTCTAATCTATTTTGAACTTAATTGTCGAACATTTTTGTGACAACTTTGCGCATTTTTGTCATTTTTATCTGAACACTATTAACTAATTATAAGCTGTGCGTGAGCTCATATTATAGCACAGCCAATATCATGATTGAAAAGTATCGATAATGTTCAATATCAATATCAATATTAATGACTAGAAAGTTATGACTAGAAAGTTGATCAAATATAATACATTAGTAAACAAACAATAGCTCTCATTTTTCCATTGGAAAGTATTGGTGGCCTAACGTTTGCCTGCAATAATTCCAACATTAGTCACTTTTTTAGAAAATGATTTTCCTCTGTCCCCTTCAGGCCATACTGGTTCTAATGATACCGGTCTCATGTCATAGTCTCATGTCATACAAACACAATATGTATAGATATTTAATAAATCTATTGTCATATTTATAATAATTACAAATCAATTCTTATATTGTTTTAAATTTTCAATTAAAAAGAAATATTTTTGAAAAGTAATAGTGCTTTCATTCAACTAATGAAATGCTAGAAGTTTTTAAGAAAGTTTTTAAGAAATGATAAAAAAGTGGTAAATCCTGTGTACATGTAATTCATTGATTGGCTGAACAACAGACACAATGGAAAGACAGACAAAAATAGATAACACAGTCATTCATCAAAGACAACCTTATTTTGAACATTTTGATGACCCCTCCTATAAGTTTGTACTCAATTATAAGCCTTTGGTTGCGTGAAAGCCATACGTAATAGTGAGTCAAACCATAGTGTGATTTATCAAAGAGTTTGCGCAAAACGCGTTTAAATTATCGTACGATTTGGTGACGATTGCGCTAAATATGAGGATAACTATTAAATAATAGTAAAACTTATTTAAATTGTGATACAAAGCATTGCAAAGCATTGCAAAAAGTTTTTAATTTAAAGTTTTACTATTATTTAAAAAGTATTTCATTTTCTTGTGATTCATATATTAGTCAAGACTTGACTTATATTTAAATTGTATTTATTTTATTAATATTTGAATACAATCGTTGTTTTCAGATTGAATTCAATATCAATATTAATATTAATAATGATTTATGCAATCAATCAATTGTTGCTTAAATCATATAAAAAGTTATTCTTAATATGATTACAATTATTATTAGAACTAAATTCAAATTCTTTTTTACAATTATTCAAATTAATATTTATTTAAATTAAAGTTTGACTTAATTTTGAGCAACTCTTTAATAATAATAATAATAATAATAATAA
>JAQIWZ010000579.1:0-17767 GCA_034697245.1 Malaconothrus monodactylus | reverse complement strand
TTATTTAGTGAGGGAAGAAAACTAATGTAAAAACTTAAAATTAATGCGTCGTCTTTTGCTGAGGTTTTTTCACACAAATTTTTATTTTTCTATTGAAAAGATAATCAAATGCTTGACTGTAAACAATTAAAGTAATTAGGGTGAAAAAAACATTCCCCTAAACATTGAAATGATTAAAAGTAAAAATTCCCCATTAAAAATATTTGAACATGTTTTACATCAGAGAAAATAGTTATCGAAGATCTTTAATAAGTTCTTTTTCTTTATTAGAGCTGCAGCGGCTTTATTAAGAGCAAAACTTTACATAAGGAAATGTAAGAAAAATAACTCAACAGTAGCACAAATTTTCAAAGAGATAGCAAAGAAATGTCCCGAAAAAGTGGCATTTTATTATCGAGACGAAAAATGGACTTTTAGGCAAATCGATGAGTTTTCTAATCGAGTGGCCAATTGTTTCACTGAAATGGGTTATCATCCCGGAGAAGAAATCGCACTCATGATGAATACAAGGCCTGAATTTGTTGGCACTTGGTTAGGTTTGGCCAAAGCCGGTATTATCACAGCTTTCATTAATACAAATCAACGATTAGAAACATTAGTCCATTCAATAACTGTTGTCAATTGTAAAGCTGTGATATTTGAGCCACAATTAGCCAAATGTAAGTCAAGATTAGACAATCATTTATTTTTTCGGGTCATGAAATATATGGAAAGCTAATCTATTTTCCTGATCATTGTTTAGCGATTCGTGAAATACTTCCATTAATTCACGAGAAAAATCCATCGATGGGTTATTTTTGTTTAGGAGATAATACCTCTGAAGAATCCAAAGAAATTCCTTCGCGACCATTACATAAATTACTAGAAGAAGCATCAGCTGAAGATCCAATTAATTTAACGAAAGGCAACTTTAATGATAAGCTTTACTATATTTTTACCTCAGGAACAACTGGTCTGCCAAAAGCCGCAGTTATTCGTAATCATAGATTTATTTGGATGGGTTTAATAATTAAACGTTTACTTAAACTTCGTCGCAGTGATGTCTTATATCTAACATTACCGCAATATCATAATAATGCTGGAACTATGGGCACAGCACAGGCTGTATTATTTGGAACAAGTCTGGCCTTAAGGGATAAGTTTTCTGCATCAAATTTTTGGGACGATTGCATCAAATATAAGTGCACTGTAAGAAAACATTTTATTTACTCTCTATTTCGGTGTAGAAAGTTAAGCAATAATTATTAATTTTTCTTCGCCTAAAATTTGAAATGATTTCCTTATAAAGTTAGATATTTAATTTATATTTTAAATTACTAGTTCTAGAAAATAAATTTGACGACTAGAGTAATAGATCTAATGGTACCATTAATAGGAAATCCTTCATTCATTTTAGACGTAACCCGATTAATGTTTTTTATCTCGAATTTCCCTCTCGAATTAACACTAATTCAGTTAATCATAATAAGAGGGAAAAATAT
This sequence comes from Malaconothrus monodactylus, assembly GCA_034697245.1. Lineage (NCBI taxonomy): Eukaryota > Metazoa > Arthropoda > Arachnida > Sarcoptiformes > Malaconothridae > Malaconothrus > Malaconothrus monodactylus. The sequence continues at coordinate 16,286 of JAQIWZ010000579.1, read as the reverse complement.
AATTGAAACATTATTACAAATACCCTTATTTATATTTCCCATAATTATTGTTTAATCAATATCTCAAAGAAAAGATTGAAATAATAACGGAGAAAACTTTTTACTCTTACAGGGCTTGACTTTTAATAGTGATTAATTATTCAAAAGGCAACTTTTGCTTTTAAATTTCAATATTATTGCACACATTAATAATATAAAAATTAAATTTAAGTTCATTAAAATTTTCAGAATTTATTCGTTTGAATTTTAATAAATAATTCATTTTTAAAAGAGTTAATAAATTTAACTTTAAAAGTAATGATTATTATAAGTTCGAAACTAATAATTTGTTATTCTATTGAGAATAAGTTTTTTTTGACACAATTTTATGAACCTAAATGTTTCTTTTAATGCAATTAAATAAATTCTTTTTTTCTTTAATTTTTTTTCTATTTTTTCGCATCTTTAACTAAATCAATTAATAAAAAATATTGACTCAAATCGAAATAGGGCGCGATGTATATCGGAGAGATATGTCGATACTTATTAGCACAGCCCGAAAAGCCGGTCGATAAATTGCATAACTTAAGAATCATGTTTGGCAATGGATTAAGGAAGAAAATTTGGAAAGATTTTCAAACTAGATTCAATATTAAACAAATAGTAGAGTTTTATGGATCTACTGAAGGAAATGCTAATGTCGGTCAGTGCTTAAAAAGAAATAAAACCTTCAGACTTGATTAGATTTCAAACAAAGACTTTTATAGTTAAACCTAATTTTCTTTTTATTTCGAAATGAAGCTAATATTGATTCACATGAAGGCGCCTGTGGCTTCATTCCCTGTTGTATTCCCTTTATTTGCAAATTAGTCTTTCCTGTGATTGTCATAAAAGTTCATCCTTTAACTGGTGAACCGTTACGTGACGAACGCGGACTTTGTATTGAGGCAAAAGCTGGAGAAGTCGGCGAAATAGTTGCTAAAATTTATGACAACGATCCAACTCGAGCATATCCGGGCTATCACTCTGAAGAAGCGACTAAGAAGAAGATAGTGTGCGATGTTTTTAAACACGGAGATAAAGCTTTTCTATCCGGAGATTTGATGGAAATGGATGAAAACGGATATCTCTATTTCAAGGATAGAACGGGCGATACCTTCAGATGGAAAGGTATTTGAATAAGTTTATCAAGTTCTACAATCTCTTATTTATTTCCTTATTGTAAACAATACTGTAATAAATATTCAATGAGTGTTATATTGTTTAAGTATTGTTTACATGTTTATGGTGTGACTTATTTATTAAAAAATTTTTTCTTTTTTTTTTATTGATAAAGGAGAAAATGTGTCCACATCTGAAGTCGAAGCTGTAATACAAAAAGTTTCAAAATTTTCCGATTGTGTAGTTTTTGGTGTTAGTATTGATTGTTGCGAAGGAAAGGCCGGAATGGCAGTTATTGCGGCCAAACCAGAAGAATTAGATTTGAAAGTATTAGCTCAACAACTGATACAACACTTACCCCAGTATTCAATCCCATTATTTTTACGTTTGACTCAATCGATAGAGTTGACCGGTTCTTACAAACAATCAAAAACAAAAGTCGAAAAAGAAGGTTTTAATCCTAATGTCATTACAGATAATTTATATTTTTTGGACAAACCGTCACGAAATTATATACCATTAGATAATAATTTATATCAAGAAATACAAAGTGGAAATGTCTCATTATAAATGTTTAAGTTTTAACATATATTTTATTGCACTATTTGATATATTTTGATCATTAATTTACTATTTGGTTGAAAATTTTCCTCATTTCTGCCTTAAATGTAAATAAGAAAAAGTTATTAAAACACTTTTTTTTAGTGCATCTGTCCTTATTGTAAATATTTCTGTAGTTGTGTTAAAATTTTTTCATTCATCTCCAGAATGAGGTCACGGATGATAATAAAATTTAGTGACAAAACCTTTTAGACATATATCTCAGAAGTAAGACTCATACTATGGCCTCGAAGTCAGTATTACTATTCAGTCACTTATTTTTATGGCTATAATAAACTTTGATAATAATCACCTCTTGAAGTGGCCATCGATGGTCATCGACATCAAACATCAACATTGAAGAGTTCCTACTGTTTTATTAGTAAAAGTTTAAAGTCTTTAGTTTTCGGTTAAAGACCTTGAGAACTATTTTCTAATTTCCCGAAATTCTTGAGAATCTAAATCACTGACTAGTCTTCAAAAATTTCTTCGAATAATTCAAACTATTTTATTTGTAATTAAACTATTAGAGATGTTGATAGAAACCAATTAATTAATGTAAGCCTTAAGTTAGAGTTTGCCTAAAACCGAATATTTTGAGATTTCTTTAAAGAATCACTGAAACAGACTATAAAAACTTTTGAATGAAAAAATATACCCCTTTTCTCAATAAAAGAGAAAAAGTGAGCTGAAGGGCAGGTGCGGACTCATGTGCCGACACTGTCCACTATTGTCCACTGAGTTTCTACTCTACCCTCTATTGAATCGGCAGTTTTTAAGGAGAAAAGAGTGAAAAGAAAGAGAGTGAAAAAGAGTAGGAGAAAAAAAGGAGAAATTCACTCACTTTTACGAGTTTCACGTTAATGAGGTAAAAACGATATGCAACTCTTTGTCAAATGCAGAGGAAAGCCACCATAAAAATCACATTAAGTCTAAAAAGCCATTCGATCTCAAACTTTAATTTCAGAGAAATACCTTTGGAATCGTTTAACGTTTTTCCAAGTAATTGGTTTGAACTCAAACTTTGAGAAATAAATATATTTCACGAATTTTTGATTAAGATTTTCTTGATATCAGTGCCAAAAGTTTATTGTATAATTTGATGCGTTTTTAAAAATTAATAATCATTTCACGATTTTATTTGATTTATTTAATATTTTGAAAAATAAATAATAGAAAGATGTGTCACATATTGAAAGAAAATTATGTCTTAATTTCTTATTTGAACAAATATTACTTTATTGAAGAGTTTTAGCGCAAAACTAATACTTATTTTTTGATCAATTCTAGAAAGTCCTGTATATGTATTTAGCAAATAATTGAAGTGAAAGCCAAGCATTCTTCTAAAGTGCTATTATTATTGTTAACTCAAGTATTAGAGTTTAGGCTAAATTTGAATGGCATCACTAATCACTCCTTTTAGCCCAAAAATACTCTAACTTTCCATTTCTTGAGTTCTTTTTAAAATACTTTCTCGTAAGCTTTAAATACATAGAAATCCAAATACAATATAGAGTTTCACTAAACGCAGATGTCTTCTAATATGCAAATATATATATATATGAAAAACTCTTTCATTTGGAAGATTTACTTTTACTTTTCATTTGGTTTTGTGAATATAACAACAATACAAGAAAAATAATATAATAGACAAATATAGTCTTTTCTTAACTGTGGGAAAAATAGGTTAAAAACATACCGTTTCTCTTACAATAAGTTATAGTATTACAAGTTTTACTACACAATAAACCAATTCATTCGTTTCAAATTTTCGGACTTCAAATATAACTTTGTATTAATTGGTTTGCGATTTTGTTATTCTAAACATAGCCGAAGACTTACTGGAGAACTCATTTTCTTGTAAAATAGAATTTGAACATAAATTGAAAATCTTTGAATGAATGGAAGCTTTTATGCGTAAAATTTTGGTATTTTAAATCAATCTTATAATCATTTTAGTTTTCAAGACTTAAATTAATCAAGTAGACAATAATTTAAGAAATAGCAGCTCTTGAGAAATAAGTTTTCAAACTAATAATGATTAAGAATCGGTTCATTAAAAAAAGCAAATTAATTATTGGAAATTTTTTATTTTTTTTTATTCAACGGAATTTTATCATAAAGTTTTCGAAAGTTATGTTTAACTCAAAACTAAATGATACACAAAGTATTGAAAATTAATAATTGCAACTTTAGTTGTAAATAGTTTTTCTATTCAAATACGTTTTAAATTAAACTCAAATCTAAATTCAAAATGTTTTTTCAAAAATTTGATTGGACTTCTTACAAAATTTTTTTACTGGATTAAATATAGTAAACCTGCTTTACATCTGGCTCTTAAAGGAATTTTAAAACGATCGCGTGTCACATAACAGATGCAAATATTGCACGTGTGGCTCAAAGCACGCGATTTTCATAACCGACTTCTAAGGAATGTGATTCTCAACAATACCTTTTTTCGTTGTCCCCATCAGACAAATAATGCCACCATTTATACCCACACCTGTCCCACACCTTAAAGAACTATTTTTTTTCATTTGTAACCGTTTTTTGAATAACGACTTGTGTTTCTCTCGAGTCATGACTTATAGGAATGTTTGTGATGTAAGAAACCCTTTAATATTTCAAAGACATTAATTTTAGAGATGAGGCCCTCTTTCAAAAAATCTCGTATCAAATATGTTATTAAAGTTTAGAGAACTTTTAGCCTAAAAGTTTCAGAGGAACTAAAGAATGATTTAATTTTGTTCAGCTATTTTAAAACATCTGATAATTTGTATTCTGATATCAGGTTTTTTATCTCATTATGAACTTTAAAATAACTTATCAATGCTTCATTTAAAATTACTTCTCCCGGTCTCTAAAGCCTAACGCGTGTATATCAATGAACTGAGCATCAGATGTGTAGATATACTCTAATAAAACATTTCTAATACCTATTATTCAACTATGAGGTGACGCAATAAAAAAACGCATAGCTAAGAAACAGATGCATTCCTTCCTATTACAGGTGATAGAGAGTGAAGAAAGAAAATACGGTAAGTGTGCGTCTCATTCAAAATTGTTCGCGTGGGAAAGGAAGTGAACGCGTGCCCATAAGTGACATATTTTAGGGAATAGTTTTTGAAATGCCTGAGAAACATATGTCTTATGTTATACAATATAATTGACTATAAGTATAGAAAAAAATTCTCGAAACCAACTTTCAAAATATTTAAGTTTTCTTTCTTAAGGTTTTCGCTACACATCAATAGGTTCTGAAACTGGATCGAAAAACTTCTTAGCAAAGAGAGGTTTTATACTTCATTTTGAGACAACTCAATGAAAAAAAAGTTTCAATTAGAATCTGATATGTGTTTAATATATAATATGCAAAAATAGAATAAAAAATGGATTTTGAATTGAATTTTACTCAAAAAAAACAATTACGCTATCGTTGAACGAAATCTCAAACTTTTAGCAAGTTTTCAAATTTGACTTTTGTAGTAAAACTTTTAGTAATAGATAAGTTAGTCTCGAAAGTGTGATCAGAAACTGCAGCTGTGGTCAAATATACAAACATTTTTTCATAAAAACTATTTTGAAGTCTAGTCTTTTAACCCTAAAGAAATTGAACGGTCAAAGATCTCTGTCTCTCAAAGAACCACAATTTACGGTTCACTTAATTTAAATGACAGTTTTTGGGTCTGTTATTGCCTTTATATAAGTGTTCCTTTGAATACCAAAAATATTTCACTATTTGACAGAAATAATAGAAATAGAGAAAAAGAGAAGGCTATAAAGTTTGTGTGGGTTTTACCACATTTCGGTTTTTCAAATCGTTTCTATATTCTAAAAAGAAGGTAATTCTACACCAAAAATGTGTATAAAGAAACTTATTTTTCGCAATCTCTTTATTTCTTTGAAATATTTTTCATATAATAGATTTAACCAAAATTTGAGCCTTTTATTGGGATTAAGTAAATCATGTAGTTTTATGTGGTTTTTAAGGCAAATCATCTCCACGTTGATACTTATCAATTACAAATAATTGAATTTTTCCATTAAAACACGAGTTAATTTCTTTTTTAATTTATTGATTAATTTGAAATTTAGATGAAAAATAAATCACTTAAATTTCAAATTATTCATTAATTAAAAATTCTATTTATGATATTTTCTAGAAATTATGAAATGAACTCAAGAATTTTCATCAGATTTTCAAACTTTAATCCGTATTTCAATGAAATAATTATTTCAAATTTATTTTAAACTCGAAAAAACTAGTACTTATTCTCAAATTGAGCAATTTTTAGGTCTTTTTCAAGCTTGAGCTCGAAGTCTCGAGTCTCGACTGAACTCGCTATGAATACTATTTATCTTCTATAGAAAACATATTGCACGCAATATATTGAAGGAATACTCTATTTTATAGTATTAACTCTAAACTCCCCATTTTTTAAATAAAATAAATGAATGGCAAAACAAATTTATTGATGCATAAATAAATTGCTGAATACAGCCTTACGAATAGTGGTTTCCCTTTAGTTACGGTCCAACAGTTACTCACTGACCGCTCGTCAGAGGATCCAATTTCTCTATTATTATATTACTCTTTTGCTCAAATTCTTCAAGAATCAGATTTTATTTTCTCATTCTCTCTGTGTGTGCACTCACGCAAAATATAGCGGAGGGTTTAAAGGAGAAACTCGAAGAAAAACATGCGGTAAAAAAGTCTAAAAAAGGTTTAAGAAAATATTTTATAAACAAAACTCTTGAGAATAGGAAGTTATTAACAGTATTTTCAGCTGAGTTGAGGTATTTTCAGTCAACTTAAGTGATTTTGGAAACAAATTGAACATAAATATGAGAAAGTTATTGATATTTAGCTAATTTTGTTTTGTAAATATTTTGGTGGTCTTCAAACTCTCACTACTTTGTGCAGAGAAGTTACTAATGATATGTCAATTTTTTCTATTTTTCAATACATAATAACAGCAAATGAATATAATTCATAATTGAATGTCAACTTTAAAAAGTCACGATTCATTGATTACAAGTAAAGCAAACCAAGAAAATAAGTGATACCAAAAAACATTGTTTATATAAATTAGATTTCGATTCTAAAAAAACACACCTGCAGTTATACCTAATTATTGAGGTGTGGAAATACACGACTTTGATTTACTACTAATTTTAGTGCTACTGGAAATATTTGCCGCACAAATAATGTTTTTTTTATCTAAAAAATTTTTTTCTCTTCATTAAATTTTTCTCTATTTAGAAAATTTAATTAAAACAAATTCATAAGTTAGACAAAAAAAATGAATTAATGTAAATACTTGAGGGCATAAAACAAATATCTGTTATGAATTTACATAACTTGAAAAAAATTTTTGTAATTAAAGTCATTTATTCTAATTGAATCTTGAATTAGATTTCCAATTAGTTTATAATTTCATTGTAAAACTTCTGCCGATCAATAGCTTAGCGGAAAGTAATTTGATTTATTTTTATAATAATATTTTTGTAATTTATTTAATAATAATCTAAAAATTCATGCCTTCAAGATATTAGTTATCAAGAAATCTGGTTCTAATTTAGACTTTTTTCCAGAGCTATTAACTTAATTTTATCTTAATTTAATTTAGTTTTGTTGAAATGTTGTTCAATTATTATTATTGATAAGTCAAATCAATTGAAAATTACAGATTTTAAATTCTGATACAAAAATATAATACATATCAATACTTATTTGAAGTGCTTGTTTGTTAAAAGAATTTTGTTACACTTATTTTTATGAACTAAAATGAGTTTAATTTTTAAAAATCGAATTTAATTCTTGTAAACTTTAGGAATTGAGCAGAAAAGTAGAAATTTAGTGAATGGACAGATTTATAATTTTGACGAGTCTCTGTTGAGTGAAAACCAAACACTTTTATGTCCGGTTTGAGGTCTCGTCCGACACTCTAACAAGTGATAAGCCTGAACGCTAGCTATAATTAGGCTCTCAATAATTCAAAGAATGCGCGAGAAATTTTATTTTCAACTGAAATGTATCACAAGTTCGAATCAATTATTGAAGTTTGACGCGATTGACACTTATTCTTTCAGAACACTAAACAGAAAACCCGTTTTAAATTTGGTCTAAAGCTTATCTTCAATTTAAGTCAATCATCATAAATCTAAGCGATGGCTCTTTCAGGAGATTATCCATTAGTTCCTGGCATTAGACTCGACACAACTGTTTATGTCGACAATTTTGGTCAGATCTCAACAGAACCGACAATGAGTTGCATTAATGGTGTCATTCAAGTAATCGATGGCAAAACCAAAGATATTCTTCATCTGATCGGTCATCCAATTCGAAGTATCGAACATCTCATCACTGATGGTATCTTTCGATCAACAGAAGAGGTCAACCAAACAATTAAAGAATTGCCTCAAAGAGGACCGGCTTCTTATTTGCTACAAGAAAATGATTTGCTTTTCGGTGTTATCATTGATTCAAAGGGTGAAACACGAATCGCAGGACTTGTTCGTCATGTGATACCTGAACACCACAACGATGGCTATCAGAAAGCGCTGAAGATCGCAAAAGACAATACTTGGGATTTCTGCCATCCTCGAGATCTTGACTTAAGTGCTTCGATTAGTGGCGGAGCTATTTTTGGGATAATAGGCATCGGAGGAATGTTTTTCTTACAAACAAATGTCTGTGATACCAATGAATTGCCAGATTTGTCACTTATTCTTCAAAGCGGATACTTTATTATTGAAGACTCAAAACTTATTTGGATTCGACTTAAGACTTGTCAACGTATTGGAGAAATCGAGTCAAATGTATCACACTTAGAAAGAGGTGAATGTCTTGTCTCGAGTCGTGGCGGTTGTATTCGAGGTTTGGATGGCTTTGAACTCTATGGAAGTGGTTCTGCAATCGTTGACTTCGAAAGGCTAAAAGAATTTGTGATTTCAATGCAATACATTGGGTTTCAACCATCAGATCAGAACGAAGAACAAGATATAGTAGAATTGAAATCTGCAGTCGAAGGTTCGTGTCTTAGTGATGGGCCGAATGCTGAAGAAAGAATTGCTGCGGAAAATGAGTCAGAAGATGAAGACAATGATGCATTTTCTGATACATTTTCAGATGCTTTTCGTCTCTCTCCTCGTGTTATTGAAGACTACGAAACATTCAACGCTTATCGAGACTGTTATGGCGATTATGAAGAATTTTCTGATTCCGATGAAGATTATGACTATTGAAACCCATTATATATCATCAAAAGTTTGTTATTTTGTATGAATAGTTCAGAAATATTAGTGTTTTTTTCTAAATTTTCTATTTTTATTTGTATTAAATTGAATATTTAAATTCAAATTTCAAATCTATGTTTAAGTTGAACTTATGTTTATTTCTTTTCAATGAAGCTTTATTTCAAACTTACATTTTGGGTAAAAATATTCTTCAAACTCTGTTTGTGATCAGAAACTTCTTAAAAAAAAGATTAATGAATATAAAATTCCTCATCAAGTTTTCTCTTGAATACTTCAACTTCACTACAGTTTTAAAAAGTTCAAAAAACTGTGAATAATCACAAATATTTTCACATTAAACAAACTAATGCTAAACTAATGTAATTTAAATTAGACAATAATTAGATAAACTGTTGTCATAACCTAACAAACGAAAGGTAATTATAGTTTTAGACATCATTTACAACAAAATCCTTGGCCTTCACCTAATAATTATTCAAATCTAACTCGAGGGCTTTTTGCACCTTAAGAAAGAAAAAAATGAAGAAAAAATCTCAAAAGAAATAAAATACTGAATAAGAGATCGAGGATTTGAACGAAATAAATGACATTTAGACCCAAATCTCGAATTTCATCACATTTTTGTGATTCAGTATTTTTTCAGCTGTACTGTATGTCTGACTTGTGGTTCATTATTCCCTATCTTATTCATTGCCATCTGAGTAGATGATAATGAGATGAGTCTACGCTATGCGGGATATCACCACAAACGAAAACCACCTGTGGATACACTGATCTCTTTGTGGCTGATATATAAGGCGGACATATATTTGCATTTATTTTGGACATTGAAGAACATGAGAGAGAAAAAATTGATTTGAATGACAGAAATATGAGCGAAGTTTGAATGAAATTTTTTATGCAAAAAAACTTTTTCTTCTATTTCAATATTCTCATAACTAACAACTAAGTTATGCAAAAAAGTAGGTCCCTCTCTATGTCCTTCAACTTTGATTTTTTTGTATTTTCAGGACCAGAATTCAATAATCATTTCCAGTGGTTTCTATTGATATAATTGTGTTCATTGATTGAGAATCTATTAGGAAATATTGAATGCATTGAAATTCATTTGCGATCAAGTTCAGGATTTGGAGTGAAATCTTTTTCATTATCATCTCAAATAAAATTTCAATTAATTATATATTCAAAAGTATTTTTAGTTCAATTTGATTGCAAACTGTTTTAATATTTTCTCGAACAAGTAGTATATAAGACATAAATAAGTGTTACTGGAATATAAGTAATGGAAACTATTTTCAATAATTATATGATTTGTTGTATTCAAGGTCTTAGAGAGTGAAATACAGAAACAGAAATGATTAGTGTGGGATCATATCTTCCTTCAAAGCATATCAATCGTAAAAAGCTATGCACGCGTTTCAAGAACTAACTGTTCGGCAGAAGAGATATGAGAAAGAGCAAAAAAAGTTCTTTCACTCGACTGAAAGGTTACGTTTGAGGCGGAGTTCTCTCAAATATTCCTAACTTGTTATTGGATCGCATTCTGAAAAGAAAACGAAGAAAAACATTTCGGAGAGTGTGTGAAAAAGAAGAAAAGTATGTGAGTATCAGTTCCTAGTCTTCAGTTAACATCAGGTTGTGATCAGATGAAGAACTAGTGATAGACTCATATAAAGTGTCCTTAAAGTTAACTTTTATATAGAATAGTATTAGAAGTTAAACATATAGTTTAGCGATGATGACAAAGCCTCATGAAGTGCCGTTTCGTGTTCACGATAATGATAATAATAATGGAGTCAGACGTATGTCTAAACCAATGATGGAAAAAAGAAGAAGAGCGCGAATCAACAATAGTTTAATGCAATTAAAGGCAATCGTTGTCGACTCCGGAAAATTAAATATTCAGGTAGTTTTCAGTTATACAAGTGTTTTGATACTAAAATTTAGTATCAATTTTATTAAAACTTCATTAGATTTTCTATAACTTTGAAACTTTTTCAACGGATCAAATTCTTCTGAACAAAATACTCTTTTCTTAAACTTTAATTTTTATTGACTTTATACTAATTATTGTTTTAAATTTTGAATTATGTATAGAATCCTAAATGCAAGTTAGAAAAGGCAGATATTCTTGAGTTAACAGTGAAATATGTGCAAAAATTGATCACAAATAGACTCGATGACCAACAGCAACAAGAGAATAGTCAAACAATGCATTATGAATTTGTGGCAGGATTTGCAGAATGTGCGAAACAAGTCGAAGAATTTGTGTGTCAAAACTCGACTCAACCAATAGATCCAAAAATAGTGACTTCACTCAATTCACACTTAAATAACTGTCTCAACACATTGGAAACGCAAGAAGTCATCAATCACGGTGTGATCCGTCATACAGGACAGTGTTGTCCTCCATCTCCAGCTCCTTCTTCGATGTCATCAGCGTCTGGACATCAGATGATTGATATGGATATGTCTTCGAGTACCGATGAAGATATGCCTTTGAATTTGGTTACTAGTAGTCGATTGAGATATCAGTTTCAAATGGATGACTGTGTTTGGAGGCCGTGGTAGCGGTTCTGTGAGATAATTGATCAGATCATCTGTTTGTATAATCTTTAATGTAATTTAAATTTTGTATATTTTTGGATAAATATGTTTATTAACGAACCTATAATTTGAAAATTGATGGAAATCTTTGTTTGAAATGTTTAAATAAATGCCTTTAAAAGACTTTTTGTGGAGAAATAATATTATGACTTTTAATCATATTTATTTGCTTATTATTACAAATATTGATACCTTTTTTTGTTCATTTGTTATAATCATTAATATTTTGAATAATAAAATAAATAATGAATTACTTAAATTACATCATTTATTTTAAGCCATGATTGCTATTAATATCTATGATTTGAAAGTTATTAATGGAAAAATGTCTAACTTTTAACTTTTACGATAAGAGATAAGTTTTATGAATAGTGCTGAGGAATAAATCATTCATTTATTTTGAGTGGACTTCAAGTTTTTTAAGGCTTTTCTCTTATCAAATACCTGTTAAAGTGTATGAAATCTTTATGAAATATAATTTAAGTTTACATTCAATGATCTTATCTTAACTCAAAAGAAAAAACTTAACTCATGTCACAACGAAAGGGTGAACTTTGTTTGAAGAAATACAGCAATAATTTGAATAAAAAAATAATCTAAAGTGTGACTTAAACTATCTTAAGTCAATAGTCTTGTGACTCGAGATCATGCATGTCACTCGTGTGACTCCTATCTCGCAAGTGGATTATATCTAAGCCGTCTATTTTTAATTTCACGATAAATTGGATTCAGTTGATGACTACGAGAAAAAACTTACCCTTTGATGGCATTGAGTCAATATCTCATGACTGTATTTATTTAACCTTAACTTGTATGCTATAATAAACTTGATTATCGTTGAAGTTTTTCAGAGGCACATAAGCCTATTATCAGAAATAGCTTTTTTTCTCGAGATTCCAATTCTATAGATATAATAACACATTGAGAAATGTTTTTCAAATATAAAAAAAACTTATTTTTATTTGCTTTTGAACCTCATTTATACGATATATAGTCAAAGGATGTTTAACAGCATAGAAAAAGGTGTGCTTTAAAAAATATAAAGTGTCACGAATTATTAAAATACATCATTTTTCTAAACCACTAGAAGATAGAAAAATATACATTTAGAGTATTATTAAGTTTACCTTAAAGTAAATTATGATTTGAAGATAAAGTCTCCTTAAGAAAAGTTTTGTCACGAATTCGCGGGAATAAGAATTTGTTTGTAGTATTACTGAACAGCTTTTTGAAGAAAAAGCGAAGTTAATTATTTATAAACATAGTTATGCATTAAGTTAACTAAACCCAACAAGTATACAATCAATTTCACAGCATGTAAGCTAAAAAAGTTAAATAAAAAACAAAATTGTTTCGAAATTTATGCTATATTTTTGTTTTCTCTCTCTCTCTCTCTCTCTCTCTCTCTCTCTCTCGCCCTCGCTCTCTCGCTCTCGCTCTCTCTGGAAATGAAATGAATAGCAGTTATCACTAAAAGTTTACTTCGTTCTCAAAGTGAAAGTCTTGAAAACCAAAAAAGAGGAGAGAAAGATATTGCCAAATAATGTCTTTTCCTTTAAGTTAAAGAGGAGTGTCTTTTCTCACGCTCTCACACTCACAGCAGTTCTCAATATAACTTCAAAGTTTTGCCATTTTTTCTCCATATTGCAAAACCTTAAACCACTTTGCATTTGGCCACAAATTTTGGCGCCTCTACGTTGAAAGAAAGTGCCGCAAGCAATAAGTATGCAAAATTCGTGGGTTTAGTCAATTCGGAAATCGTTCAAGGAATCCAACCAAAGCTCATCCATCATGTCTTAATCTAAAACATTTCACACTTTTTGATATTAGAATATTTTAAAGAAATTTCGGACTATTTGATGATTGAGTTTTTATATTGAAATTTGCAGTTTTAGAACTGTTGTAATCGAAAACGATTTCATGAGATCTTATAAGAAAGTTTTTAAAAGAATTCCTGTTTAGGGCTAAGCACTAGTTCTTCAATGTATTTACGGCACGCGCGCGCTTCCGTTCTCATGAAAACTAAAGAGAACTGATTTCAGTTGGCAGTGAAAATAGATGAACAAAAAAAGAAGCGGGACTTTAAGATATATCAAAGTAAAAATTGAGATGAATAGAGAATAGCGTGTTATAAACCAACGATATATGACTACATAATTGAGCTAATCATTAGTTTTAGGTTGACTTTCGAGCATAAAAAAACAAATTCATGAGAAAAAAAAGTTTAAAATTAAATAAAATTTGATAAATTAAACATTTTTCAAAATGATTAATTCTCAATAAATATTGTGAACTTAGGAATAAATTAATGAATTTATTATCAAATAAGGCTTTAATATTGATAGTAATTATATAGTTTGAAATAATTGATGGCTAACATTGACGTCTGAATATTAATAATGCAAAAAACATTTTTGAAGATTAATATCTCTTAATACCATGTATTAGAGAAGAGCAGATATTTCTCATAGTATTCATGTCTCACTTCAAGCTTATTATTAATGCATAAAGAAAAGTTTTGATTCCTTAACCTTTAGAAAGGAAGAAGAAATAAAAAATTTTTCCCACTGTCGGAATCTGTATCTGCGCGCGTGTGGCTTAACATTAGCTCAAAATATAAGCATATATGGGAACGTGAACTTTCAGGTGAGACGAGAGAGTAGTCACTACTCATAATGAGACACCGAGAGGACAGGTGGGGACCAACCTATGGGTCCCACGCGTTCCACAACTCGATAAACTTTTGTACTGTATATTAGATTTCAGTTGACAATAATTTGTTATGTGGCGAAACCGTTTCCAATGTTTACTATAATTGTATAACTAGTTATTATTATCTTTTCTCTTCATTCAAACGATTTTTTGTATGCTTGATATGTAAATACCGTAAAAGCAAATGCAATTTCCTGTGTATAACAATTAATTTGAAGCCTAGTTTTATTAAATGTAAATGTTTACTGACTTGTGAGTTCATAACTTTAGGGTAAAACCACTTCTTATATCTGGTCCCGAAAATAACTCTTGACTTTCATATGAAGAAAGAATAATTTCAATAGTTTTTAATTTTAAATTTTGTATTTCATAATAATTGTATAATTTTTTTTCAAATTATGCCTCAGAATATCTTGAAATAAGTTCCAAATTATAAATTCACTATTTGGACAAACTTTGCGTTAAACTTATTTTCGTGAAAGACTCAAAAATCTCTCTCTGAATAGACATTTTTGTGAATGCTTTATAACAATATGAATACATTATCGGTCAGCAAAAGAGAAATAGAAAAAATAAAGTACTAAAAAAAGTATTGTAGTTATGGACAGCAGTGGATATATTTGGGTCACTTCTGCATAAGAATTACTCAAAAAACTGGGAAGTAATAGAAAAGATCTTTTAGCTCTTTTGAATGAAAAAAAGTAAATACTAGTGAGAAGCAAAAAACTCAGTCTCGAGACTTTTTTCTCAAATACCTGTTCACAAAATTTAAAAACAAGAAATTTTTTAATGAGTATTTCAATTGTAATAATAAGATTAATGATCCTGTTATTTCTATTCTTATATTAAGAATTAGTTCACTTTAAAAATGATTTGCAAAAAATACACTTTAAAAGTCTTAACAAAAAATATAATTTCTGATATTTATTATAATGTTATTAATGAGAGCATTGCATAAAATTTAAATATAAAAAATTTCATAATCTCAGAAGAAATAAAAGACAATGAAATACAGAAAGTAAAGAGAATTCTATAACCTATGAATGATTGGAAGATTGAAAACTCAAACTTGAATTGTGTCGATTGGTGAACACTACTAAATGCATACTCTATAGCGAACTATCTTATTATTGACAACAAAAAATTCGTCTAAAAGTAGCCTCAAAAATATGTCAAATCTGATTGCACGGGACCTCACAGTAAACATAATGCATTTCAATGTCATTCATAGAGATTTCGGGCACTTTTTATTCCTCTCAAATACAACATAGTAGCCATTAAGTGACCCAACATTTCGGCATTCATTCATAATATACAAAAAAATGTATACATAAAAAACAAATTTTTGTACTGATTCAAAAACATGTGCCAATGCTTTTTACATTAAAAAATGTTGTCAACAAGTTGTGCACACCTTTTCCTAATGGTATACATTTTGCACAATGAATGAGTTGATGAATGCTTTATACCGTAATAGTAAACAAATTGTTGTAAGACTTGATGGAAGTATTTTTTAGTCAAGTTTTAGATGAAGTTTAGTCATAAAAGATAAATTCAAAACCTATATTCGAGGTTTGGTAAACAAAATGCAATTTCAGGAATTAATACAACATATTAAACACTTAGTTGTAATCATTCTCAGAGAAGTTTTATTTTTCAAACAAAATCAGCGAGAAATCAATTTATTCGCAAACTTTTATCTAAACTTTACTTAATTTCTACTATAAAACCAATTACTTAAAACATTCATCAAGTGATGAACGAAATCTAATTCTTTAGAAAATTGTGTGTAATAATGAATTAATGAATACCAGTTGAGTAGTTGAGTGAACACTCCTTAAAATATTCACTTCACAGCATGAATTTCCCATCAAATAAGTTAGAATAAGAGGAGTGAGTAAAATAGAAAGTGAAGAGAAAATAAGAGAAGAGAAGAGAGAGAGAGAGAGAGAGAGAGAGAGAGAGAG
>JAQIWZ010000578.1:0-17768 GCA_034697245.1 Malaconothrus monodactylus | reverse complement strand
ATTCATTGATTCAATGATTAACTCATTTGACTCAATAAGTGAGACATCAATACAGACCTAATTCTGGGACTTTGGAGAGGGCAAAGAGCCACGTCCAATACCCGCTCACTTGCACTTCTTCCACATAACTCGGACTACACACTGAATATGAAAAACCGAATTCTCTTAAGACGTGCACCAATTCTGGTAATGTTCTGAAAGTGCCGAAAATCGAAAACAGAGCCAACAATACATTCCAGAGCGCGAGTGTTTTCCGCAATTTATACGCATCACGTGATGTCATAATTGATTGTCCGCCAAAGACTAGAACCATATAGAGCGCCACCCAATAAAAGGCTGTGTGCCATTTGTCTGACATCCACTTCTGACTCATTGTGTAATCAAATCTTTGCTCGAAATTAAAAACATAGCTATAATTGGGTGAAAACCGATTTGGCAAATGTTGGGATAACTGTTGAGACATTGTTGAGAAATTATCTTCAGTTCAACCGTTTGATAACAAAATTATCACTATTTTTGACTCAATCGTTAACTTATTTGAGATTCAATTTAAAAATAAATTGAGATTTAGTTTAAGTAGAAATATAACTAAAAAGTTATTTAAACTTTTATTAATATTTAGATTAATAGAAGTCTAAAAAAAGAGTGAAATTTAAACATTAGAGAGATTGAAGTGAAGTCACGCCACTATTGATTCAGAGTTTAGTCACAAATCACGTGCTTTTCATGTTTGTTACAGAATATTATACAATAAGAGCATTAGATTCTTACGACTCTAACAATACTTTTACTATTACTCAATAGTCTAGTTGTCAAACTTTATGTTTAATTCTGTCTCTAAAATGTTTTATTGCTTAAAAAGTTTTACTTGAATTAAAAACAAATTAATTAATTGAAAATTATAATCAATTAATTTAAGTGATTTTTTTCGTTAATTTATTCAAATAAAATGATTAAATTATGAAAAAAAGTAACAAAAATGTATACAAAAACAAAACAGATATCATATCGATTTCAATATAAGTTATTTTATAACAAAAAAGTTTTAATATAAAAAGTTAGACTTTTAAAAACTTGAAAATCATTGAAAATAAAAGCCGGCAAAAGTTTTTATTTAAAAAATGTTTGATATCTCCTGATTGAACATAAGATAAAACTTCAAATAAATAGTTAAAAGCAATTATTTATCCTAAATATTAAAGCTTTGATAAAACGAACCTAAGGTTAGATTTTATTGAATAAAACCACTTATTTTCTTCTTTCAAGTGTTGAATTTGATAAAAACTTCAAAACTTCGATTCGAAACTTGGATTAAAATAATATTAATTTTAAAATTGATTCGTTAAATATAATTATGGTGTCAATGATTTTCTGTCAAAAATAGTAACAAGCGAAACAATTTTTGAGGGCATTCAAAATGTCATTTTCAAAATAACTTTTACGAATCTTTTCATTCATAAAATTACTCAAAAATTAATTCATAGTTCAAAGCAATCAGTTTTCGATTCAATTTTTTGAATGAATAAAATTGGATGCGTTTCATCGAATGGCTAAATATATTGATCTAAAAATTCTAAATTAATGAGTTATTGTGACGACCGGTAATATTGATATTCGAGATCGTAATTGTATTGAAACAATTTGAAAATGTTGTGAATTGGACACACCATCAGCTTATATTAAACATCTGTTCTTATATTCTTTTGCTAAAGTCGAAGAAATTAAATTTGCAAACGTTTTATTGCAATCGAGAACTTAATAATTTTGATGATAAATTTTTTTCATTATTTTTTTTCTTTTTGAATTTAGGCTAATTTGAAATTTTCAATTCATTCAATTAAATGAATTGATTTCTAAAATTCAGAAAATTTTAATGAACTCAACACTATTTGAAAGTCATTTATGTTTTGAATGCCAAAACTTGATTTTCAGGAATTTTGGTTAAAAATTTTTTATTCAAAAGTTAAATCAGTCTTGATATGAATTAATAAATTATTAAAAATTCAAAATATTAAAGAACACAAAAAGTGATACGCATTAAAAATTTTCTTTTTGAAACTTTCAAATGTTAAGTTTCAAGTTTTAAATTTATATTTAAGATTGAATGACATTAAGTATAATTTAGATTTCAATTTAAACTTATCGTTAAACTTTTAAAAATATTTAAATCTTAAGTTTTCATCAAAAAAGAAGAAATTTTTTAATGAATAAAAAAAATTATCTCATTATATCTTTATAAGTGTTAAATTTCTATTCCTCAAGAGTGAAGTTGTGCTAATCAATTATAAAAATTTTCATTTTTAAAAATTAATTATATTTAACTTTGCAGTAAAATCAAAGCAAATCTCAGTTCATGAGCTCTCGAAAGCAATTGCATTTCATAATGTCTTTATTTCTATAATTATTTATAGAATTTAGCCTTAGGTTTAAATTAAAACAATTTAACTGTAATTGAGGTCTTCTTTAATTTATTTAAGTGAAAAACATCTAAAAGTTGTTATTTATGTCTTAAGCTTAAATAAGACGTGATCCATATTAGCATTAATTATGTTTCATAAATAAAAATACATCAGAATGAATTAATTTTGACAAATCAATTATGCAACAATTGCATCTTTTGTCCGTTGATATACTGCTTTTTTGAACAGTTATCTTGTATGAAATGCCAAAAACTTTCCCCAACTTTCAAAATTAGTCCTTAAACTCATAAAAGTTGAAAAACTATTAGCTTATCATAATATCAGAAGCATTTACTATTGAAACTACAGTATAATAAAGTATACCGTTAGTAGAAAAATGAACAAAAGCAACTAAGTTTTGTCCTTGCGGTGAAAGGACACGTGCCAACCATTATTAATATTCTTGTGATTTTGAATTTATTTTTCTTCATTAATAAAAAAATATTACCTCACTTTAGATAGTGAACTAGACTTAGGTATAAATTCTTATGTGAACAATATTTTTGAATTCGAAATATATAATGCTTTGAAAACATGAATTTTTAAATTCTAATGCCTTTTATTTATAAAACTTAATCTTCAGAATATCCCTGAAGGAACAAATAAGAGATTCAGTGATAAGTGCGAAATGTGAGTCTACTTAAGTCTTATAATCGTTGAGGACATAGAACTGCAGTTTAACTCATAAATAGTACATTTTATACATTTTTGCCCTCAAATTATTTCTCAGTAAAAGCATTTTATCATTAAACTCATATTATTTGCAGTCAAATAAAACGTTCATATAACAAGTATTTGGGAGAGAATGTTCTGAAAAGTGATCGAAGTTGGAGTGGAGGAAATTAAAAAACTAATAAAACTATTTTTCGTCTTCAAATAATAATGAAAACCAGACATAATTAATGATTATAGTAATAATAATAATACTGTTGAGATATTTATATTCAATATAATCAATACATTCTGGCGAATCGAAACAATGAGTCTTTTGAATGGGTATTTTTGAAAGTTTTCAAAACTTTTTTCAACTCCACCCTTAAAATATGAGTTAAAATTTGAAATAATATATCTTAATATATGGCGTGCGCCTCACCTATGCTTGGAATTCACTTGAAACGAAACATTTGATGCGGATTTATAAAACTAACAATTTTTAATAGTATACTGTCCTTGGATTAAAGAAAAGAAATGTAACCGCGAGTCGATGCGAAGGGGGATCGAAGGCATTGAATTAGAGCAGGCATTGATGTAGACTTTTTAGAAGAAATCACTTATTCGTTAGTGAAAGCATGAAAAGGTGTACAGGAGGAAGGTTGAAGTGGGCCACCACTTAACTCACTACATAACAGGAGTCTATCGCCACAACATCTCCGTCACAGTTGCTGTGAGTTAATAGCAGTTTTTGAGCTTAACTCAATAAGTTTCAAAACTTGTTGTGTGTATATATCATCTCTATTGCATAATTATATTCATTTTTTTATACGATGCGCCGACTTTGAAACGATTTTTAATTTTTATATATATGTCTTGATGTCTCGTTACTATACTTTTAACTGAATCATTCATTTTTTTCTATTTATGAAAAAAAAATTATCCTTTGATTTTAGTTAATAGGATTATCAAAAACTAGACATATATTACAAAATTGAAGCTCATTTTTATCCGCATCTTTTCAAATGATTTTGGGTTTTTAATTAAATTTTTTTCTTTCTTCAAGATATGAGTTTCGAAATTGAAATTTTTTTTAATGGAAGTGTTGAATAAAGTATTTTTCTAAAGTTACTTTTGTTATATGAAAGTTGCTTTTATGAATATTGAGTGACAGTTCATAGTGGAAGTGATAGTCTTGTGCCTTTGGAGGCATTTCTCCTGAAGAATCTCTCGTCGCTAGAAATGGTAAGTTTAAAAGTAAATGTACTTTTAAAGTAAGACTAAAAAAAGTTGTCTTATTTAAGATTAAAACATATAATTGCCATTTGATAAATGATAAATACAAGATCTGTCATTTCTGAAGGGAATACTTAAATAGATGGTGTTTATTAATAGTTAAGTTAAACTTTTCATCACATTAATGGTAAAAAGTTTTATTTTGAGATCATTTTATGATTCTGTTAAAGCGACAAAATAGTGACACAATTAACAATAATGTACTTCTGCTAATATGTTAAAAATATTAATACTTATTGCCTTATTGTCCTTGACTTGTTTCCTATGCGAATATAAAATTACTTGTATTTAACATAATTGATAAAGAACTTAACAGTAATGGTTAAGTGATGGAAAACGTTTATTTTACTTATTATTATTATTTTACTTTTCTCTTTATTATAAGTTTACTTCAATTGTTGTTCTATTCCATACTTATATGATATACAGCTATGTCTAAGGTATATATTTATTAAATCTATATTCAAGTCATAACTCTTAACATTTGATTTCAATTTGAATTGAAATTTCTTTTTTCTCAACTGATTTTATGAACAATTACAACAACAAGAAATATTTAAACAGTTTTAATAGTAATTTCCATTGAAGTTATGTTAATAGAAATGTAAATTGTGTTTATTGTTTAGAAAATTAATTAAGAAAGCGCTCATGCCGTTAAACGGATTCAATGTTAGTAATCGTACATTAATTGCATATTAGATGAAGCATTTGCCACAATAATGATTTGAGTTAACCTAATCATTGACCTCATTCCCCCGTTTAACTTAACTTGAGTTTTAGATTTTTTTGAGACTGAATTCACTCCAGTATTTTTGAATAACAAGTATAAATGCTTCTCAAGTTAGTAGTAAATTACAAATCGTGACTATTGTGAGTCCTGTTATCCTAAATTGTAACAGCAGTTACTTTTGTTTTTATGTAAGTAATAAGACTTTTTTCAATTCTAAGATGTGTTTAATTCATTTCCTCCTCACGACAATTCATATATTGGGTCATATTCTTAGAATCTATAAAAAAATTTTAAATATTTAAATTACATACTATTCCTATAATTATGTTCCAAATAATTAATGGTTTCTCTGAACTATTGAAATTAGCTGAAGATAAGATCAATTTTAATTCTGGGTTTTATTAATGTTATCATTTTTTTCTAATAAATAATCTTTGAATGTCTTACAGGCAATTGTAGGCAGACTTTTGTTATTTCCTCTGAATTTATTGGCCATAATAGCGATCTTAGAAAGCGATGTATTATCAGCACCTTCTGCATCAACGTCTCCGCTATGGCGCGGAACTTATACACAAAGTAGTTATTGGTATTCAGACTATGCAATACCAAAGACTTCGCCAAAGAAAGCATATCTTCCGGGTCCACAAAACTGTCCAGAATTGGGCAGAACTATTTGCCGTGAAGTCAAACCTTATTATCCGGTGTAGGTTTAAATCAATTTATCTATTCATAAAACAATTAACAATTCTTTAAATTTCAATTCTCTCTTAAGAGATGAAGTATTTGATGTGATCAAAGCTGCAAAAGCCAAACGATTCAATATCTCGAGTGAATTTGTAGATGAAAGTCAAAATGATGACGAACCGCATTTCACTGAAGAACCTGTCTATGACAAACCCAAACACGAGGGATATGTTGTCTATCAAACGGCAGTTCATTACGATTATAATAATAATAATAATAATAATAATAATCCGAATTATAATAATAGGCAGAATTATAATAATGGACAGAATTATAATCATCCGACTTCTCCTAGTTATCAAACATCTGGATATTCAAATCCAGACACTCCTCAGGGATATACAGTTTATGATCATAATAGAGACCAATACACAAGTACTCAAATGCATAGAAATAATCAGCAAAATGTTTATCCTTATGGTTCTCATTACGCACCGATTCGATATCCAAATGACAACAATTATAATATATATCAACCACAAACTTATCAGCAACAGTCCTATCAAAATACTATGATTTCACAACAGCCTCAAAGTAGATATAAAAGACAAATTGGTGGTGATGTGGATCCAGTTTGTCCGAGCAGAATGATTTTGGTCGAACCTAAAGCTGCTTTAAATGATAAAAGTCAGTGGAAATTCATTGTCAATTTGTCGGATAGAGATCCGCGTTTGAAACAAGCCATCAAAGTAGAAGTTTGCACGTCAGTAGATTTCGATTTTTTTTCTCATTTTATTTTTATAAGAAATTTTTCATTCAAATTATTCTCTTTTCTAACTTTTGACTGAAATGTCAATTCTTATAATTAATAAAATTAAAATTTGACAGAACGCCAAACCAGCCGTGTTCTAATCAAATATCACTACCGTTCGGGTTTGTGAGTCGCTGTAAACAGAAGTACATTAAAAAGAAGTTACTTTCATTGGACTCTTCTGGTCAGAGCATATCGTCAGAAAACTTCTTCGCTCCGTCGTGTTGTGTTTGTGAAGTTGTCAGAAATACTAATAGAAAGTAAAGTTAATGTTTTAATGATTTCTATAAAAAACCAATAATTGTTACCAATAATTGTTATCATCATTTCATTAATTATTATTATTTAAGACATACTAGTCATTGAGTAGATTTTCCAAATAACTTAAAGATAATCAGTATTCTGTTCGAAGACAATGAACACAAACACAATCAACTTTATATCAAAGGGCAATAAATGGAAAGCAGGATTTTGAATGAGAAATCACAGCTTTATTCTCAATTTAAATGAGTGAAAATCATAATCATTGATATTTTACTAGTATATAACATAAGGACAGTTCACCAGAAAATCGTTACCATTTTAGTAAAAGCTTATTCATAAATCATTCGTCGCTATATCACCACTATTTTGTCAATTATATATATAAACAATAAATGTGTATTTATATACCTGTATTTGTAATATATGGCTATAAAATACAGATATAATTGATTAATACAATACGAGAGTCTTTTTATAATCAAATTGAATCACACTTTGTGTGGACAGAAAAAAAGAAATTCGAGACTTTTTTTTTAAATTCAAATTCATTGGTAGTATAAATATGTTTAACAGTGTTTTGTAAAATTTCTAATCAAAGAAAATGATAAAAATTTGAGGACAAACGGCTCATATTATTGGCCAAAATTTATTTAGTATTAATCATTTGATAGAATATAAGGAAGTTTTTGTCATTTTTTTTATGTGCAAATAGTTCTTCATATTGTACAGTATATTAAGAAATAAAATTTAACAATTGATAAAAATTAATATTTCGAAAATTAAATTTTTCCTTCACTTTCAGTCTTTACTAAACACCAATTATTAGCAAATAATCTGTTATTTTGAATTAGTTTTAAAGGGTTTTTGTGAAATAGTCTGAATCAAGAAATGGGATTCGGTTCTAATAAACTTATGATAATATTTAGTTTTAAAAGTAACGCAATGTTATGAAACAAAAGATATACATTTACTTTTAATAACTCTATGATAAACAACATAAATAATTGGAGTTTTAGGACAAACACTAAAACACACAAAGAGTATAATACTGTGCGAATGCAACTAATAATATATCGATAACTGCATAATTCATTCACCTAATGATACATTTTTCTAAAGTTTGGTTAATTTACTTCTAAATACACAGTTTCACATCAAGTTTTACAAATTAACAATAAATATGTGATAATATTTGTCTTTAATTATATGACAGTTATATTTGAGAAAATGATGCTTAAGATATACTATAAGAATATCTTAATTATGAAATAGATTTGGATTTAAGTTATAGTAATTTGTTTGTGATGTGTGAGTAGTGGCACACATACAGCGCACATACAGCACACTTACGTTTAATATTCAATTATGATTTATTAACAATAAGAGATGTAAGAGTTTGCTTAATGTAATAAATAATATTTTTGGCATCGCATGAGCGCTGATTCTACTATTTTTGCGATCAAGTGTCAAATGATAATTAAAACTTAAATATTTTAATAATACTTCGACCTGAGTTCACATTTGCTTTTTATAGCCATTTGTACAGTTCAATAAACAGCAGATGTTGTTTAAGACAAAATCATAATATGAGCAGTTTTTGTCTTTTATATAATTTGGACTATTTTTTTGGATCTAATTTGAGAATTAATAACAAAAAAAAATTAATATTTTTACTATAAAAAGAAGGTTCTGCTAAAAAACGCAATTATCAAATAGTTGTTTGCAATGAACTGGCGATGTGTTGCCACAAATCTTTTTTGCAAGATTTAGAGCGCCTTAAGCTTTGCAACAATTCATTGAATTGAATATTTCCTCCGGGAGTCAATTGAAAAGCCGATCGGGCGCTTCGGATGATTCCAACGAACTCGTCGTAATCGGCAGGTGTGATGTGATACATCTTGAAATGAGTGCACGCTATAAACCTGATTCACAAACAAGTCATTAAATATTAGTTTACATTCAAAAACAAATTATATTTTTTTATTGAGAACTACAATAAATTCTTTAAACTTACATTTGTTGACACTTTTGTATTAATGGTGTCAAAAGGTGTGAACGAATTGGATGAGCTATTCCTGGAGAGGCGCTCGAATGCGCCAAATATTGTGCGGTGTCTAACACTATCTCATGGAGAACGAAAGGACTCGCGACGCTGTTCACCGTACAAATGCAAAAGTCTTGTAAATATGATGTTCCTGTTAATAAAAAAGTTTTATTAACTATTTTTACAATTAAATCAAATTAATTAAGAAATACCGAGTTTTTTAGCGACGCCTAAAAGCCATTTGACGTCTTCACCATAAGATGGATTGCGAGCATATTTGGCTTGTGGTCTGTCGTCGTGTACTCTTCTGGCCAGTGTTTCCATAGCTAGCATTCCGACCCTATAGGCAGATAACAAGTAACCCAATTGTCTTTGATTTAATTGTTGTAATTGTTGCTGAGGTTGTGTTGAAAGCGTTGCGTTCATGTGTAGAGCTTGTTGTGAATTTGTTATACCAGTAGTTGTGGCGATTGTTATGATATGCGGTCGAGTAAGTGCTGATTGAGCGCTTTGGGTCGCATTGACTGTTGGCATCAATGGCTGATGGCTTTGGAACAAAACAGGTGTCATTACATTTCTGAGATGTGGTAATGCGGCCGATGTTGTGGTGACTGCATTCGGATAGAATGGATACGGATATGGACAAGAAGTCGCAGATGAGATATATTGAAATGAAAGTGGAGCCGTTTGTGGATATGGGGCCAAACTTTGGTAATAACCGAATGGGTAAGTATTGTTTGGATGAGGAGGTAATGTGAAAGGACCGGCCGGTCCGCAAGACAGTGACGGCAACACTTGCAAAGGAAGGCTTGGAGTGGCGACTGAGACGGCCGTCACGGGTAAAACATTTGTTGGCTGTGAAACACTTCCTATTAAAGCCTCATATTGTGCCTGACGTTCTGGTTGTACCATAAGATGCGACTGATCTGCGATACAAAGCGATGGGTTCGATGGGATGGCGTTCGCGACAGAGGGCTGTAATTCAACATTCAATGGATTATTAATGATTGGATCGGCCGACGAATTATTTCTATGTGAATGTCTTTGTAAAGCACTTCGAGACGATCTTTCCTGAAGGCTCTCTTCGTAGAGCTCATACCATTTTCGCGCCACTTCAAAAAGAACTTCGGGATAAACTCCGCCTCCTTTTGCAGCAGATTCTACTGCAAGACATGCTCTTTCAAGCATTTCATTGCTTTGTTCTTTACACTGAATTAAAGCCCTTTGAATTTCATTGGGATTGAGAGCGTGTGCGTGCGGTAAACAAGAGAGCGCTAATTCAGCGGCCGCTTTAACCATTGTAGGCTCACGACCTCTGGACGCACGGTCTGCAAGTGATGCCACTTCAGGTGGAGTCAAGTGTCCCTCCCATGTGTCGATCAAGAAATTGATGGCTAAGTTTCCGATTTCCATGGCTTGACCCGTAATCCATGAGACATGTGAAGAATAAGTTCTGGACAACCAATTCGGCGAAACGGCGTTATGTAGACCTAAAGCATAGACACCGATCTGAAAGGCGCACATATGTAATGCTCGATGAGGTCCCCGACAGTTCTGAGTAGCCGAAGGTTGTGTGAAGAGCACAGCTGTAGTGCTATTACCGCCTGCTTTTACGAGAACTGTTTTCGCCAATTCGAACATGAAATGAGCGGACGCTTCACTCGGTTGGTTAGGGATTGAAGGATAGGCGCGCTTTCCTTTAAACCGAATCGGTTTTATTGTTGCGTTCGATACAACAGGAGATCCATTAACCAAAGCTGTACAACAAGAAGATGAGACACCGATTGATGGATTAGATATGATTCGAGAGTTGGATGGAATCGAAATCGGGTCAGCTGTTGAGCAGACGGTCGGTATTCTGTTAGTGACCGTTATTTTGGGACTTTCGGCATCACGTACTTTATTGCGAATGCCTTTATCGCCAGAAGAACTCGATGAAAACGAGTCACTGCTCTCTCCACTGCTTCCACTATCACTTCCAGGACCGCCCGGTCTTATCCACATTGTTCTGCGCACAACAGTTGGCGAATTGTCACTTGAAGTGGTTTCGGGTGCACTGCTATCGACACTCGCCATTCCAACAGAATGTTTTTTAGTAGTCCTAAAGTTAGTGCAGCGAAAGCGCGCTTCCCATGCTTTGTAATCTTCGTCCCAACACGGACTCGAAGCGTCTTCATTACGTTCAGAGTCTGTATTACTTTTGTTTGATTTGATTGAACGCAAACCAACATTTGAGTCACGATTCGGATCCACAAGCGGTGAAATGGGAAAAGAACTGTTTCCTTCGTTTACCACTGAATAGCCATTTGATGATTGAGTTAATTCTGGCTCCTCAGTGGTCGCATTTGAGGTCTCTTGTGGTTTATTAGACGAGGGGTTAGCAGAAGTGACGTTCGAAGCAATGGGAGTATTGTTACCATTCGACAAATTAGAAATACTGCCAAAACTATCGGGCGATGTCTTATACATTTGATGGACCTCTTTATCTAATAATTTGTCCATAATCTTAACCAACTTTTCCTGATCGTCCTTATAATGTACTAATAAAGTGATAACTAATTCTCCCCTTTGTCTTCGTGTCCCCTCACAAAGCAAAGGATGTTCTGCTTCTGAAACATTAGCTTTCAGTCCAAGTGCCGCAACCGCTGCTTCAAAGCCTAGCTTTTCATCTGCTGGTGTCTTAACGCTCGAAGGGGTTCCCGGAGTTCGTGCCATTTGTTGAATAGGAGATAGAACGAGTGCATCGAATATATAACTCGCTAACATGAGAGGCAACAACGCTTCCCCTCTTGTAGTCAAGAGTCCATCTCTTAATTGTTCTGCTTTTTCGCGAACGATTTGCATCATCTTATGTGATAAAGGAATGCGTTTAAGCAGTCCAACAAGATCTTGTTCCTGATTCGCTAGCTTGACTTCAAGTGCTTTAGTAGAAGCGGGCGGTCGCGCCATTTCAAGGCCGAAGAGACCGACTCTAAACGCTAAATAGTGGTAATCAGAGTTTTCGCCTAACACTGAGCATAAGAAGGCAGCCTTTGATAGTGTGGCCGATGCGAGAAGACTCACTTGATGGCAAACAGGATTGAATCTTCGGTTACGCTTTCCTCTGGCCGGTGGACTCGGAGTCTCGATTAAAAGATTGGGCGGATTTGATAGCAGTTCTTCAGCTAATTTGACGGCTAAATGACAGGCTTCAAGAGTTCTTCCGTGTGCATGAAGTGCTTCTGCTCTCGCAAATAATATCTCTATCGGATCTTCAATTTTCTTCACAGCAACTACTATTCGATCGTCTGATTCATCTTTAGGACTAACGTTTTGAACATGTTTCGGCGCCTGAAGTATAGGCGAAGACGGATTTTCTTTCGCATCTTTACTATTGCTATCGAGCGGTGCATTAGATTTTGATTCATAGAAATAAAGTTCAAATTCATTCGCCTGTTTTGGCGTTTGAGAGTCTTTAAGGTGTAGTTTATTATTATTATCGGAGTTGTGAGAATTTCCAGAATTATTATTACTATTAATATTATTGTCTAAATACAAACAATTATTTTCCGCACACGAATCACTTGCATTTTCATCAACTATAATATCAGTGCTATCACTACTGCTATCTCTCAGCACTGGATTTCTAACTCTATCAGAAGAAACCTTAGATATTGATGAGAGAGAAATAATGGGTTCGTCGAACTGTTCGTTTTCAGTCTCGCAAAATCCTTCGCTACTTAAGGAACTACGATTAGAGTCATTCAATTTATTAGATTTAGAACTTAAGTTTGTAGAGCATTGCATCGATGAATGAATCACAGACAGTGTTGTTATAGCGGATGAGCTCGAAAGCGGAATCGGTGTCGGCACTGATTTACTTTCTCTTAAATGATTTGGAGACTGAGCTGAATTCTGAATGATGTCTACAGAACGGCCACGTCTTGACGAAGTGGTCACACATTTGGTAGTGATGTTTGTATTGTCCAAATTATAGTTGAGAGACTGCCCTGAATTGACCCCTATATGAGCGTGAACTGGAGGTGTATACCAACGACTTGAATATCCGCTATAGTAAGTGATGCCTGGAATCGGATAATCGCTCCAATCCATAAGACATCCTTCCATTGCGGGCTTAAATCCTGGAAACACTTCAATGTCTGATTTCTTGACCCCATTCGCAGAATTTGAGTTATTATTGTTAGTGCTGCGCATTTTCATGACTCGTTCCAATGTTTTCACGTGCCAGTCATGGAGTTGACTGAAAAATACCTTTCCATCAGCTGGAGAGAGGGATGGATTGAGAGCAACCAAACGCCATAAGACAACTATTTCATCGCATAAACTACTGCAGGCGTGTTGGGATGCGTGAGTATTGCTATGAATACTAGTTCTATTTCCGTGACCATTAATACCGGCATGAAGTGAGACTTTAGTGTTAAACCACCACAATATGATCTGATCGCAGGCCAAAACTTCTTCAGTCAAAATTTCGAGCAAAGGGATAGCATTTCTATCACTTCTGCGCAACATTTCGCGTACAATCGATAATAAATTCCACATGCCTTCAGGTTCTCTTCCTCTTAAAGGTCTCAAAAGACTAGACCATTCGGCCGCGGCCGGAGGTGCAGTCGATGACAAATAATTAACATCACTGAAGACTATGGGCGACGGGACACAAAGTTTTATAAGAATTTTTCTTATATTCTCGTGCAATTGACTTTCATCTAAACACCATTTGGTCTGTTCTTGTGCTGAAGCGCCTGCTGTAGGGTCTGGAGCGCCACAAACTTGATTAATGGCTGTCAACTGGTTTGATAGCAATTCGTCGAGTAATCTTTGAGCGGTTGGCAATATTTGTTGCGGTAATTCGCTTATGAGATACTGAGCAAACTTTTGCAACTGATCGCGATGTAAACGAGAAAGTGATTCAGAAACTGGTGCGCGAAGACATACTTGATTTGGCTGTTTTGACAATTCATATCAATCAATATAAAGAAATGCGCAAAATCTTTAAAATTACAAACCTGATGAATGCGAAACAGACAGACGGAGACGACGTGCGAACACCAGGAGGCCGGGCAATTGCATGTACAGTTACACGATGTTATTCTTCTTCTGTCAAATGTTACGGCAACATTATATGAACCTTTCGATACTCCCAATGATTGTGGAGGAGTTACGGTTGCGCTCAAATGAAATCCTGATTTTATAATTGCAATTAATTGAAAAATAAATTAAAAGGTCACCATTGAAAGTAAAATGACTTTAATTACCGATTTGTAAGAGTTCTTTTACAGCTCGAGCTTTAAGTAAGTTCTCTCCACGTTGGAATTCGTCAGCGCTTCCATTTGCTAAACATGAATAAAGTCTTATGTCTTCTTCATTTTCAGGAAAACTCCAATAAGCAATTCTCAATTGCAACTGTTCGGGCACTGGTGGGTACACATGCTCTACAACTTCAAAAGGTATGTGGCACGCAACCTCTCGCGCTGACAACTCTACCAATGATAGCAAACGTCCATCTAATATAATAACAATATATACATTAAAGATCGCCCAAAAATCAATTATTGATAAAAGAAAATTTGAAGCAAAATCTGATTCTTTGTGTAAATTCATATAAATTCAATTCCTACTATTACTTATTATAATTTTTATCCCTTAAATTCAACAATTAGAACAAAATGATTATCAAATTATTTTCATATTTATTAACAAAATCTACTGAATTATGATTTTTGTTTAAAGAGAACTTTATGTTCTGTCAAATAATCAGCAACAGTCTTAACATTATTGACAAATGTCTTTAGAACAATTAAAAACATTTATCATTAGTAAAAAATGTAGCAATCATTTTGGAAACAAAAACTACGATATAATTTATTTTCATTCAAGTTCCATATAATTTGATGTTAAAATCTCTAAAAAAGACACATCAATTAAATGTATAAAAAATTATGTGACCATAAATTTTAAGAGCGCAACAAATCTAGTTCTCGATTTCTATATGGCTTTAGAGGACAAATGAGGCAAAAATATTAAAGAAAAGTAAAACTTTCAATAGAATCGGTTCCATTCACTCTAATCTTTTATGAATCATGAATTCAAATAAATTAAAAGAAATAACTTAATAGTATCTCTAGATTTCCATTCATTTCATGGTTTTGAATTTATGGCCCTTTCAAACTTCTTTATTTAAAGGCAAATATTGATAACTTTCTTCAATAATTTACTGAATATTTATTATTTTATAATATATATAATATTATTTAATCAAAATAAGATTTCATGTCTTTCTCAGACTGTATGTCACGTTTCTCAAAATAATCGTTTGGGATTAAGCCAAAAGAAGAGATATCAAAATACATTATTATTCAATTGTGGCTAATCTTAATTAGAAGATCATGTTCTCATTCTTATTATTTCGTGGCTTTTTTGCGTATAATATATGAAAGCATTTATATACATTAATTTACAGAAAAGAAAGCAGAGCTTTATCACAAAACCAACAAAGAGTCGAAAACAATAGTTAGAAAATAAACCAACGATTTTGAAGAGAATATTAAATTTCTTATAAAATAAAATCTGAAACTCAATACAATTTCAAATTAATTTAAATAAAAGATGACTTTCAAGCTATGGATTTCATTTTTTAGAAAACAATGAATTAAAATAAGTGATCAAGAATTAGACTCTGAGCAAAATTATGTTTATTTGAGTTGTATTTTCTATGAAAGCTTTCAATTTCTGAATAGAAATCTCACGAAAACTATTGAAAAGCATGAAATGAAAAAATAAATCACAATTTTTTATCTCTAATTATAGTAAATTTTTCTTAAAATCCCGTTTAGAAAAAAATTGTTAATTATTTACAATATTAT
This sequence comes from Malaconothrus monodactylus, assembly GCA_034697245.1. Taxonomy (NCBI): domain Eukaryota; kingdom Metazoa; phylum Arthropoda; class Arachnida; order Sarcoptiformes; family Malaconothridae; genus Malaconothrus; species Malaconothrus monodactylus. Next base: position 1,966 of record JAQIWZ010000578.1, on the reverse strand, counting down.
TTATTTGACAAAATAATTAATTCAATTTTGTGTTGAACTATGAAAATGAACTCAAATATTTTCAAATAAATTTAATATTTATTTATTATTTCTTTCCAAAATAAATATTATATAAAAGATAGAGCAAAACATTTAACCTGAAAACCTTAAAGGCATTTAAATAAATTCTAAAATCTATAAAGTTTTGTGATGGGAAGGAATAATAGGGCACAAAACTACGAAAAATTTTCAATACAATAATTTGGTTTCGGGACAGTCGATGTATTCGATTGCCTAAGGCTTAGGGGCTAAAGAAATGGTGTCAAAAAAATGCTCAAAAATAATCTCTTTTCACTTTTTAAAGAGACTTTTGTTGAATCTTCGATTCGATACTTGAAAATAAATGCATTTTAAAGTAGTTGTAGTTTTTAAAACATGGAAAGAATGAGTTGTGAAAAAGTTATGACAACTGTTATAACCGAAGAAAACAAAAAAGTATATATATATTAAGAATTGTTTTAATGTTTATAACGCTAACGAAATCATTATAAGTGCATTTCGATTGGTTTGAGTCAGCTGTGGCTCAAAGCTATTTGAGATAAAGAGGGAACGAAATACATCAGACGGCAAAAGGACCAAAACCCCATACAGGGAACCAAAATAAGGGAAAGCAATACTTCACTTGACTGAGGCTTGAGTTGTGTTACACAGTTTTGAGCCCTCTTTCTCCCCATCCTAACGATATGTGTATACTCTATGAGTTCGCAAAGCAATAGCGATGTGTTTCTTCACTAAATTTCAATGTATTTATACTGAAGTTATGTGTGCCGTAAATTTGCAATAGTTTTGACAAATCCTGGGCCGACAGTCGGGGCGGAGATTATAGCTCTTAAGCCATATGTGAAGAGCAAAACTATATTTAGCTGAGAGGGTCAAGGGTTAACAGGGCATTGACCGATTCTTAATATTATGCACATAATCATTTAATGGTCAACTTTTATGCATAATTCAAACAATTTCTTCATTACTATTAATGCTTTTTTGCTAATAATTATTGCATTTTGACCTAAATTTATTACACTATAGAATAGAAGTGAAAATATGCAGACTTTATAGCTGTTGGAAATTTGAAGAGATCAAAGCTCTCTCTCTTTGTCGCAAATGATGATAGAATGAGACAAATCACATAATTTTTGTTAAATCTTAAGCAAACATTTGATAGCAAGAAAACTGGTCGAAACCAATTCTTAAACAAAACAGAGCTTTACATTTCAGTTTCAATTCATTAATTCAATAATTGGATAATAAACTTAATGGTATTTCATATATAGACATAAAATTAGAAAACAAAATAAACAAAAATCAATCTACAATATGAAAAGTGTGAAAAACAATAACAGACAATAAGAGAAAAGTGAGACAAAATTCGATAGAGATAAAAGTGTAAAAAGAAATGATACCTTTATTTTTGGAGTTAATTTGATTAGTATTGAAGTTATTATTATTATAAATTTGTGATTTTTTCCAACCCCTCCAATTATTACAGACAGATTCAGGTTCACTCATCCACGAACACAAGGAGTCCTCTTCAAAGCGTTCGCTGTCTTCAAATGAGAAGCGGTCGCCTTCGTCCCAATCGAACATCTCAATTAACTAATTATTAACTAATTTTTTACTAATTATTAACTAGTTATTTACTAAATTACTATTATTACTAACAATAGTTGAGACCATTCACTAAATCATAATTAATATCATTATAAATATTATTATTATTATTGATTCTATTATTTGATTGACTTATATTTGAATCTGATTTTAATTTAGTGTTAAGTAAATCGATTTTATTTTTATCAAACATTTTGTCGATATTTCAATTCAAATAAATTATTATTAAAAGAGATGAAAAATAATTATCCAAATTGTTATCAATTGATTGAAACACTATTTTTATTATCAAAAAATTTATCACAATTTAAGTCAAATT